>JANAVB010022999.1:4751193-4932567 GCA_029216955.1 Iris pallida
TATGATGAGTTTGAAGTTGACTACGAGCGCAATACATTACACGCTTACATCTTAGGGTTACTGTGTTTTGTAGTTTAGTGAGATTTGTTAGTCCCGGGGTTTGACCAAAGATGGAAAACTGATGCAATCGAGATCTGAGATGTCATACAAAAAATTTTGCAGTGATCAAACTCAATATCTACGATGATACAAAAAACCAAATAGCCAGATTACAATATGAAGGAGAGAAATAGAGAAGAAAAGATCTCTCGTTCTTCCTTGCAAACGTGTTGCAATTGGGACAGAACGAGTTACAATAATCTAGAGAAAGAAGAGATGAAGAAAAATTGCTGGAGTGTCAAAACACCGTTGCTCAAAGCAAGATTCGCCCCACACGAATTGCTTCCAGGAACCAGCAAGTTGAAGAACTTGTGGAACGCTCGAAGTCACCTCTGTTCTGACTCCTCGGATTGACTTGCAATGACGGCAGCTCCCTCTCTCTATCTCTTTTTCTGACTTATAAAATTAGTAGTACCGCACAAAGGAGGCCAGAAGAGAATATATATAGAGAGAGGGTGAAAACCCTAACCGCCTTTTCAGTTATGGAAAGATTGAATTAAATTCCACAAATATAGCAATAAATTAATTCAAATCTTATGGAAAGATTGAATTAAGTCCCACAAAGATGGCAACAAAATTAATTCAAATCTTATGGAAAGATTGAATCAAATCCCACAAAGATGGCAACGAAATTAATTCAAATCGCACATAGATAACAACGAAATTAATTCAAATCTTATAGAAAGATTGAATTAAATTCCACAAAGATGGCAACGAAATTAATTTAAATCTTATGGAAAGATTGAATTAAATCCCACAAAATGTGGATCTGAATTAATCGCAATGAATTAGTCTTTCCATAACTGACTTGTAGTCTGCACAGTCAGCTTGGTGCGAGTCCATGAGCTAATGAGCCCGAGTCTGAGTCCGAGCCCGAGTCCGAGTCGCTAAGCCCTTTGGGACTTAGCTCCAAATGGAATTAATCCAAGAGAATGACAAAAGCATTAATGCTTAATCCTTGGAACCTTATTCTTACCTCCTAGTAAAATCACCCACATGGTTCCCTCATTAGGGTCACCACCCCATGTGCATCTATCAACAACACAACCAAGTATATATCTTGGGATAACTCATGGTGCATTTCCGATGTGGGACTAAATTTTTACAAGGCATGTTGAGAGCAAGTTCTCTCCATGTAAAGAAAGCACCAACAATCTCCCACATATCACAACATATATAAGTGTCCAGGGTTGAGCGTTCTCCACAGTAACTGTCCATTTTGCATTAGGATAGATGTCGCTGACGACTTGAATCTTTCCGCATGGGTTAAATAACAATGTGATATAAGAATGGACTATGCCTTGAATTCTGTACCACAATTGTAATTCTTTCCACTCACAAAGTATAGTTACGTGTGCTTCTGGCTGCACATTAAAGGCCCTGTGCAAGCCTGGTTTTAGTGTATAATTTTGGGCGTCTACAAGTTTACCCTCAAGAGACGGCCTGATATCTCTTTCCATACACTATAGGTGAGTTCTTTATTAAAGAGACGTGGCATGAAGCCTTGCGCTTCCTTGCGGTGCTACGCCGCTGTGACATGGCCTGAAGCCGAGGCATTACCCCTACCTGGGAACCTCATCGTAGTGTCATACTACTGCAGCATGAGGTCTCAGCCTCTTTGTAGTGCCAATCTACTCAGCATGAAGCCTAAGGCTTCCTTGCGGTGTTACGTCACAACGACATGGCTTGTAAGGCCGAGGCTTTACCCCTACCTGGGTACCTCATCGTGGTGTCGTGCCACTGTAACATGGGGCCATCCTTTCCTTTGTAGTGCTGTCTACAACTCTTTAATTACGTCATACAGCATTAGGCCACCTGCCTATTTGCGGTGCTACGCCGCTATGACTTGGCTTGCAAAGCCGAGGCATTACCCAAGACCTGAGAATCTCATAGTGGAGTCACACCACTGTAGCATGGAGTTTCACTCCTTGTAGTACTGCTCTACCGTGCTTCCTGTAAAGCACACCAGGCATTAACTCTGTCTGAGAACTCATTAAGGCGTTTAAGCCAACCTTTCACAGGATCTATTTTTTTTACAGAAAATATATAGTAGACAACAGTGGTTATGGGTCCGTATCCCTTTCATATTCTAGAGAACAAGTACCCACTGTTACCTGATAGTTTTCCAGTCAGTGAACCTCCTTTGAACCAAAAGTTAAATACGTAGTAGTTTTCTCTTTGAACTAATAGCATAAAACTTTATGGTAGGATTACAAAGACGCATATCAGAATGCCTTCAAGCCCATTTTACAAGCTGTATCATCGACCAACTGCACTTGAGGCCCTTTGTGAACGGATCTGCCAGGTTCTTCTGACTCCGAACATCAATCACTGCAATTACACCTCTTTTGATAAGATCGTGTACTACCCTGTGCTTCAACCGCACGGTCCTCTTCTTTTCGTTGATGAGGTCATTTGATGCCACCGCCGCAGTCGCCTGGTTGTCATAGTATATCTGTATCGCCGGTATCTGAGCCCTAACTACTGGAAGATCATACATGAGCTTCCGAAGCCATTCTGCTTCATCTGCTGCAGTTTCAAGTGCATAGAATTCAGATTCCATGGAGGAACGAGAGAGTATAGTCTGCTTCTTCGACTTCCACGATATAGCAGCTCCACCCAAGGAAAAGACATATCCACCTGTGGATCTCTCGCTTTCCACCTCTGAACACCAGCTAGCATCACTGAAGCCTTCCACTATTGTCGGATACCCATTGTAGTGCAGTACATATGTCTGAGTCTTCTTGAGATATCTCATCACCCGCTTCACAGCTTTCCAGTGCTCAACCCCTGGGTTGCTTGTGAACCGACTCAGCATTCCCACGACGAAAGCTATGTCAGGCCTTGTGGCAGTGGTTGCGTACATTAAACTTTCGATAATGCTAGAATATTCTAGCTGCTTGACGCTTTCCCTCGAGTTTGGCTTCAGCTTCGGATCACACCTGTATGGCGTATCAATCCGTGGAAGATCCTTATACCCATAGCGTGTGAGCATCTTCTCAATGTAGTGAGATTGTGACAGCGCTCCTCCAGTGTCTGTCCGGATGATCTTTATGCCTAAGATGACATCTGCATCCCCCAAGTCCTTCATACTGAACTTGGTTGAGAGGAACTTCTTTGTCTCCGTGACACAGCCTATATCCGTCCCTAGGATTATCATGTCATCCACGTACAGACAAACGATGACTCATCTTCCATCAGCGAACTTTGTGTAAACACATTTCTCCGTCTCGCTGACTCTGTAGCCGTTTGACCTAATAACTTTTCAAACTTCTCATGCCACACCTTGGGAGCTTGCTTCAAACCATACAATAATTTCACAAACTTGCAGACTTTGTCTTCAATACCTTTGACGACAAATCCAACTGGCTGTTGCATGTAAATCTCTTCGGTCAGCTCCCCATTCAGGAATGCTGTCTTTACATCCATCTGATGTATCACCAACTTATGTATAGCTTCTAGAGTGATTAACATCCTGATGGTGGTCATCCGAGCTACTAGAGCGTACGTGTCAAAGTAGTCTATCCCCTGTTTCTGAAAAAATCCCTTGGCTACCAGCCTGGCCTTGAACTTGTCAATAGTTCCATCTGCCTTCATCTTCTTCTTGAAGATTCATTTACATCCGATTGGCTTTTCTCCTTCAGGTAGATCTACCAACACCCATGTGTTATTGGAGGTGATAGAGTCAAACTCGTCATTCACTGCCTCCTTCCAGAAGATAGCATTTTTGGTCTTCATCGCCTCATCATAGGTAAGCGGATCTGCTTCCACATGATAGGTGACAAAGTCATCTCCGAAGTCTTTAAGTCTCCTCGCTCGCTTTGCTGACGGCTCTGCGAGTTCTGGTACAAAAGTTGTTTCATCAACAACAGCTTCTTCTTGGACTACTGGCCCATATGAAATTTCAGTCTCATTTGCACCTACATCATTTTCCGGAATGTCCAAAAGAACAATGTTTTTGTCTTTTGCAAACTTGTCTTCAAAGTATTCAGCATCACGAGATTCGATGATATGATTTGACTCAATATCAAGAAATCTCCGAGCATCACTCTTCTCGGCATACCCCAAGAAGATCGCCTTCGTAGTCCTTGTCCCCAGCTTCTGAATCTTCAGATCTGGGAGCTTCACATACGCCAGACACCCCCACACTCGAATGACATTCAAGTTTGGTCTGACTTTGAACCAGAGTTCATGAGAAGTTACGTCCGAAGTTGCATATGGCACTCTATTCAGAATGAAAGTGGCCGTTAATGCAGCTTCTCTCCAGTAGCATTTTGGAAGACCTGCAATAAGCAACATTGAATTCATCATTTCTGTTAATGTTCGGTTCTTCCTCTTTGCTACTCCGTTGGATTGAGGAGAATAAGGAGCAGTAGTCTCGCATATGATTCCATGTTCTTTGCGGAACGATGCGAAGTCATGAGACCTGTACTCTCCACCTCGATCACTTCTCAACCTCTAGAGTTGTTGTCCAGTCTGCCATTCAGCTTCGGCCCTGAACTCTCTGAACTTCTCAAAAGCTTTGTCTTTAGTCTTGAGCAAGTAGACGAACGCATATTTTGAGAAGTCGTCGATAAAGGTTATTAAATACTTCATCCCGTCCTTCGTGGAGAAATATTTGAAGTCACAGATATCGGAGTGTACTAACTCCAGAAGATCTGTGCTTCGATTGGCCCGATGAAAGGGTTTCCTTATGATCTTTGTCTGAGCACATACTTCACACTTCTCTACCTTATCCCCACATTTGGAGATAAGTCATAGACTAGACATTTTGTTAATTCTTTTACAATGAACATGTCCTAGTCTATTATACCACAACTCAAGAGAATAATCAGAAAATGTAACTGTATTGATGTCATCAAACTGGTTGACAAGCTGAATTTTAAACATTCCTTCGGTTTGATAAGCCTTTCCGAAGTATGTTTCCTTCTTGGACATCACCATCTGACCAGCATTGATCTCCATCCTTAAGCCTGCGTTGCAGAGCAGGCTCCCAGAGATCAGGTTCTTGGCAATCACCAGAACATGCTTCACACCTTGAAGCGTCAGAGTGTTCCCAGAAGTGAGTTTCAGCTCCACAGTCCCGATCCCCAGAACTTCAGCTTGGGCCTGGTTCGCCATGACAACCTTCTCAGATATCGACTGGTACGTGACGAACCATTCCTTGGCAGAACAGACATGGCAAGTCGCATCAGTGTCTATCCACCAGTCAGAGTCAACCCCCACAGTTGTGACCTGTGCGATCATAGCAACAATATTAGACACCAATAAAACCTTACTAGGCTCACCTTTCTCTGATTGTTTAGGCTTGGATCTGCATTCACTCTTGTAGTGGCATTTCTTGCCATAATTAAAACAAGTCACTTGGGACTTGGACTTCTGTTGCTTGAATGAAGGACCCTTTACTTTTAGATTGGTGAAGTCCTTCTTCTTGTGAGAAGCCGCCTGCTTCCCCTTGGGATCTCTCATCTGCACTAGATTGGCCTTAGCCAACTGTTTGGACAGAGTGTCCATCTACTGTTGGGAACGCATCTCGTCCTCAACATGGATCTCTTGAAGTAAATCTCCCAAGCTAATGTCTAGCTTCTTTCTGAGCATCCTTATATGGAAGGTACTCCATCCAGCAGGAAGTTTTGAGACGATCCCTCCAACGACAAACTTGTCGGGAAGGGGCATCTCTTCGTCTTCCAGTTTCTGACGCAGCTTCTGAAATTCCTTCACTTGTGACAACATGGACTTCTTGTCCTCAAAGAGCAATTTGTGATATTTTTCAACCACAAACATCTTACTCCTGTTCCTGTCTTCTTCATACAGTTTTTCCACAGACTCCCATATGTCTCTGGCAAATTCCTTATTCGAGTAGGATTCTGCCAGGGAATCCTCCATAGCATTCAGGATGAGAAGCCTGCAGATGATATTTCCCTTCTCCATTTGGCCTGGAGTTTGGTAGCCACATTGATTACGGCAGTAGACCCAGTGTCAACCGAAGGTTCTTCCTCCAATAGTACATGATCAACGTCTTTGAGTTGAAGAGTTAGATAAACCTTCCTCTTCCAGACTTGATAATGCTCTCCATCAAACTTTTCCAACTTGCACTAGTCTGATTGGACGAGCGAAGCATTAATTTTTTCCATCTATAAGGATCTTGCTTTGAGATTGTTAGTCCCGGGGCTTGACCAAAGATGGAAAACTGATACAATCGAGATCTGAGATGTCACACAAAAAACTTTACAGTGATCAAACTCAAGATCTACGATGATACAAAAAACCAAATAGCCAGATTATAATATGAAGGAGAGAAATAGAGAAGAAAAGATCTCTCGTTCTTCCTTTTAAACGTGTTGCAATTTGGACATAACGAGTTACAATAATCTAGAGAAAGAAAAGATGAAGAAAAGTTGCTGGAGTGTCAAAACACCGTTGCTCAAAGCAAGATTCGTCCCACACGAATTGCTTTCAGGAACCAACAAGTTGAAGAACTTGTGGAACGCTCGAAGTCACCTCTGTTCTGACTCCTCAGATGGACTTGCAATGGCGGCAGCAGCTCCCTCTCTCTCTTTTTTTTGACTTATAAAATTCGTAGTACCTCACAAAGGAGGCCAGAAGAGAGTATATATAGAAAGAGGGTGGAAACCCTAACCGCCTTTTCAATTATGGAAAGATTGAATTAAATCCCACAAAGATAGCAATGAAATTAATTCAAATCTTATGGAAAGATTGAATTAAGTCCCATAAAGATGGCAACGAAATTAATTCAAATCTTATGGAAAGATTGAATCAAATCCCACAAAGATGTCAACAAAATTAATTCAAATGCCACAAAGATAGCAACAAAATTAATTCAAATCTTATGGAAAGATTGAATTAAATCCCATAAAGATGACAACGAAATTATTTTAAATCTTATGGAAAGATTGAATTAAATCCCATAAAAAGTGCATCTGAATTAATCGCATTGAACCAGTCTTTCCATAACTGACTTGTAGTCTGCACAGTCAGCCTGGTGCAAGTCTATGAGCTCATGAGCCCGAGTCCGAGTCCGAGCCCGAGCCCGAGTCTGAGTCGCTAAGCCCCTTTGGAGCTTAGCTCCAAATGGAATTAATCCAAGAGAATGACAAAAGCATTAATGCTTAATCCTTGGAGCCTTATTCTTACCTCCTAGTAAAATCACCCACATGGTTCCCTCCTTAGGGTCACCACCCCATGTGCATCTCTCAACAACACAACCAAGTATATATGTTGAGATAACTCATGGTGCATTTCCGATGTGGGACTAAAATTTTACAAGGCATGTTGAGAGCAAGTTCTCTCCATGTAAAGAAAGCACCAATAAGATTAGCAGTCTCCCAGACTCTTATTAGTAAAAGAGGGAGTAAAGACAAGTTTATGAGTCAGAAGGTTTTTTTTCCTTCTTTTATCTTTTAACTATAAAGTTTAACTTTGTTGACATAATTTTTTTTATCATTTATGAAGCTTTAAATAGGATCTCAACGTTCGTCATGATTTTTTTTTCTTTTTTAACTAAAGAAACATGGGTCTTGATACGTCTCATAGATATTGATGTTGGGGTCCAGCCTCGATTCAAGGTATATGGAAGAATAGTCTGAATGTCGTAAAGTGTCGATCGAATTGCGGCTAAGACGGTGAAGGATCGGTGGCTGAACCATGTTCGAATTAAACAAAAAAACTAGCAGTTGTATACCGGCAGTATACTGTAGTACACCGACGGTATACTAGTTCGGCGAATTGTTGTTCCATTATAAGTTTATGTTTGCTTATCGGTACACTAATGGTATATTACAGTATATACATGGTATGCTGGTTGTCGACGAACAGATTAGATGCGGGACTAGTCAGCATTTAATTTGACCATGTGATCAAAGATCTGGATGTCATCAGGATTAGTGCTGGTCCATTTTAGGGTTTTCCTAAATCTTAAATTAGGTTTGTCAACCTATATATATGAGTTGAGAATGGTTGGAAGAAGAAGCTCATACGACAGATTAGTGTGCAAGTCCATAGAAAATTTAAGAAAAAGTCCGTGCTTTGCTCTTATAGCTCATTATTTGAGACAATTGGAAGCGATCTGTTTGGAGAGTCTTCTTCTTCATTCAAGAAGATAACTACAGGATTAGGTGAGTGATTTCATTATAATCTTTTATTTTTTTTCCTTCAGTTTGGTGAGGCGGGTGAGACCCCTGAATTCTAGGAATTCTTTTAAATAAATTTAATGAATTATTTTCGATAAATAATGTTAATATAAATAGTTTTGATTATTAAAAAAAATTTGTGACTTTGATTTTTGGAGCGCCAGGGATATCAATCTCTCGGAACTTCCTTTATGAGTTTTGTAGTAGGCAAGATTATCTTCATTTTGAAATATCATGTCCCACTCAAACCTGTTTCCTTGCTTTATATTTACCTCCCGCAATCTTATGGTCAGTTTAGGTCGTTAGACCATCTACAGTACAATTTGACCGAACTCCCAATTTAATTTCGGGGCTCGATATCGATTCAATCTAATCGATCCAATATATGGTTTTGAACTATTTTAAGCCTACTGTACGTATGTCACTTGTGTGCACTCACATCGAGCTCACGCATGCTATTATTTTATCAACGATTATAAATGACTTAATTTGTAGTCATGATCGCACCAAACCCAAACCTAGTCCAATCGAACCCAAGCACCCAACCCAATTTCATGTGGCCACTCAAATGGTACCCTTCATGGCATAGTACGAGAGAAAGTATTGTTTCTCTTATAACCCCATCTTTTATTTAATTATTTTTGCTATTATTCCTATTTTAAAATATTATTAATCAATATTCATACCTATGCCCTAGCCTAATTTTCGTGTCACTGGTGTAGTTAGGTCAGTGAACAATCATGGTATATATATATATATATATATATATATATATATATATATATATATATATATATATATATATATATATATATATATATATATTTTATATATATATATTATATATATATATTATATATATATATATATATATATATATATATATATATATATATATATAAAATATATATATATATATATATATATATATATATATATATATATATATATATTTTCAAGCAAACCAACTTTTATTGAACAAAAAGCATAGTCCAGTACAAAATACGACACTAAGCATGTCTACACTTGAGAGTTGCCTACCCCACTTGTCTATGGACCTCTGCCACCAACTTTTCAACAGAATATGAGTAATTCTCATATCGCATTTTGTTTCTATTTTTCCAGAGTACCCATAGTACTGCCGCAGCAGCAATCTCCTTCCTATGCTTCTTCTTTTTTTCTCCACCAGTCATGCAGCCTAGTAAGAAGAGTTCGACCACGAGACTTGACACTGTATGATTGTTGAAGAGCACTCCAAACTTCCATAGCCATATCACCCTGATTCAAAATATGTTCAAGTGATTCCGACTGACTGTTAACACAGCAGTGGCACTTAGAAGCAAGACTATAACCAAGATGAGCAATATTGTCGTCTGTAGGTAGCTTGTTGTGTAGAATTTGCCATGTAAGCACCGACCA
Organism: Iris pallida; assembly: GCA_029216955.1. Lineage (NCBI taxonomy): Eukaryota > Viridiplantae > Streptophyta > Magnoliopsida > Asparagales > Iridaceae > Iris > Iris pallida. The sequence goes on from JANAVB010022999.1 coordinate 4,760,862, forward strand.
TTTGATTGGTATGCAAGGACTCCAAATATGAGTGAAGTCTGGACGTATAGGCCTGTGCACCCTGGCTAAGTCCCATGCAGATGAGAGAGTAAAGGTACCTGATTGAGTACTCCCCCATATCCAGCTATCATTGACTTGCAAAATGTTGTGGTGAGCCATATCCCTTCCCGATAGCAATCTCTTCCAAACATGAGATGCATTTGACGTGATAACAGCATTAGTTGGAGAGGTAGTCGAGCAATACTTAGCAGTGAAATAGTTTGTCCATAAGCTATCTTGCATCAAGAATTTCCACCATAGCTTTATCGTAAAAGCATTAATCATCTCCTCAAGCCTTTTAATGCTCAGTCCTCCTTCCTGTTTTGTTCTCGCCATCCTGTCCCAACCATGCCATGTTCTTTTCGCTATCCCATCTTGAGCTCCCCAGAAGAAGGTCGAGAACATGCTCTCTATACGATACAAGACTGCAATGGGGGATTACAAGCCGCGATCGTGTCGACAGGAATTGATGTGAGAACAGCTTTAATTAATACTAGCTTCCCGCCTGGAGATAGGATTTTGTTATGCCATCCTTCTAACTTGCTCCGAACTCGGTTGAGAAGTTCCTCATACATAGCTCCGTTCCTTTGTCCAGCCATAAGGGGACACCGAAGGTATGTAAATGGGGGAGATCCAATGCTATATCCCGTCCTCAGCGCGAGCTCAGTCCCTCATTCCTGAAGGACAACTTTCGACATAAAAATCGAAGATTTGGTCTTATTAATGCACTGGCCAGAAGCAATCTCATATCGAGCTAATAATTCTGTGATTTTGGTAATAGACCGAAGATCACCAGCAGAAAAGAGGAGTATATCATCAGTATATGCTAAATGAGTAATAGGAGGGCAACCACGAGGAGAAATAAAGTGTGTGAAACCATCTGACTCTGGTAATTTTTTGAGATTGCGCGACAATGCCTCTGCAGCTAGTATGAACAAGGCTGGGGAGAGGGGATCTCCCTGTCGAATTCCTCTAAAAGCCTGAAAATACTCCGTCGACTCGCCATTGATCAATGGAGCATACCAAACATTGTTGACAAGCCGAAGAATCATATCTACCCATTTATTGTGAAAGCCAAACTGTCGAAGCACCTTCATCAGGAATCTCCAATCAACTCTGTCATATGCTTTCATCATATCGAGTTTAATTGCTACATTACCACCTCTATTATTCTTGTTCATCTTGGCCATCATCTCCTGGGCAAGAAGAATATTATCTACTATTTCTCGATCCTGGACAAAACCACTCTGTTAAGAGGATATTAGATGGGGCAGCAGCGGAGCTAGGCGACGTGACAAAAGTTTTGATATAATCTTGTTCACCACTGAACATAAGCTAATAGGACGATAATCCCCAAAAGATTTAGCCTGCTTTACTTTCGGTATCAAGACCAGAGCAGTATTAGTGATCGATCGAGGCAGCGCAAAACCATCAACAAAGAGACCCACTGCCTCGGTCATATCCTTACCAATGATATCCCAACAAGTAATAAAGAACAAAGGAGTAAACCCATTAGGTCTCGACGCACTATTTTGATCGAGCGACTTCAATGCATCAAAGATCTCGTCCGAGGTTGGAGTAGCAATCAACCGATCATTCTCCTCATCTGTCAACAGTCTAGGGATGCTCAAAACAAGCTCATCATCCTCCTGTATATCCCCTCTTTGATATAGGTTAGAATAGAACTCCTTTGCATATGCGTGAATAGATTGCTTGTCTGTCAATTTGGTCCCATCCTCCCTGGTGATAGAATGAATCTGTAGCGAGCGTTTCTGATTTGTCACGCATCAATGAAAATAGGCTGTGTTTTTGTCTCCTTGGAGGTCCCATGTCACTCTAGATTTTTGTTTCCAATAGGCTTTCTCGATATTAACCCTTTGTTTTAGATTAGCTGTGGCCTTAGCTAACAGTTGACGACTCGTCACTGTGTTATACTTCTCATGCTGTATTTTTGCTGCCAACACATCATCCTCTGCTTGCTTCACTTGCAGAAATATGTTCCCACACGTCTGACGACTCCAAATGGATAATGCCTTCCTGCACGCTTCAAGCCGAAGAGCCACACGAGTAAGTCCTAGCCGGTGATCGACAAAATCCTAAGCTTGTTGAATTAGAGACTTGAAATCTTCATGTTTAACCCAGAAATCAAGAAATCTAAATTGCTTACTACCCATTGCCACATTAGATTTGAAGTGGATCAGCAATGGCGCATGATCCGACTCCGCTCTATTAAGATGCTCTACTGAAGATAGAGACGCCATATTCATCCAGGCATGATCCACCAAGACTCGGTCTAGTCGAGAGCCCCGACGTCCATCCTGCTTCGACTTGATCCAAGTATAGCAACTCCCCGAGTATGGTAGCTCAACCATACCTGTCTCGAGCAGAAAATTAGCAAACTCTTCAATAGAGAGCTGATCAGGAGGCCTCCCCCCAATTTTCTCTCTTGACCGAAGGATGGCATTGAAATCTTCCCCAATGGTCCAAGGCGCTTGAATGGAGAGCTGCATATGAGTGAGTCTCTCCCAGAGTGTACGACGTCATTCCTTGGTGTTATCACCATGAACAGTAGTAAATAATGCAGGTGTGGGGAGCATATGATGATGAAGCGAGACAGTCAAAGCTTGATCGAATGTGTCATGCAGGAAGATGTCACAGTTTGATTTAGCCATAACCCAAATGTTCCGTCTATCATTCGAGAAGGCCTTATCGAAACCTAGCTTTAGCTGATAATGAAGAAGTTGACTTCTATCCACCTTCGGCTCAATGATGCCAAGAAAGATAATTTTATGTAATCTAACCAAAGACTTAACTCTTTTGATGGTCATGGGATTAGCAATACCACGAACGTTCCAAATGAGAGTGTTAAACATTAGAGGAAGACGTGGGTTTACCAGTGAAAGCGGAGTTAGCAGATTGCCACGTAACTCGATCTGAAGGAGCCACCGTTTTCTGAGATTTCCGCTTCTTTTAGGAGACTGCAGTGAGTTACAGGCCCCCGACTTCTGTATGCTGCAGACGCTCTTGGACTCCGTCCGCACACCCATCGACTTCCTCCATTCCTTCGTTGAGGCATTCGTCCGGAGCACGCTCGACTTCATCCGTCCAGCTACCTCTGAAGGCAAGAGGGGAAGGAAGTGAATCCCCTACTTATGCCGGCTCGTCAACCAGCTCACCCTCTTCGAGTGCCCGTTCAGCGTCAGGGTTTTGGTGTGTGACGATCGCTGCCACCTGGGTAATGGCAGTAACCGCCACTGTCGAAGTCGTCACATCTGGCGCAGTTCTCGTCATCTTTATCATGCCAGTTATTTCAGTTGGCAACTCATGCATGGGGCTGTAAGCTTCATTAATGAGTGTTGTGGGGTCCATAGTATTTAATGACTCATTGTTTGGCAAATTTATAAGAGTATTCTCCTCCTCCACTTGAGCAATATTGGCAGGTGGATCCTGACCTGGGGGGTTTAATGTCGAGGTAGTTGCATGGTTTTGTGCAGGAGGAGCGTCAGGAATAATACTTTCCTCATTGGTTCGACGCAATATAGATGTGACCTTCAATCCCATCAGCCCTGGCCTACTTGTCTCCCCTTCAACCCCTTGGTGTTGTTGTGTTTCTTGTTGCACTACCTCTTTTCCTTTGTTTTTCAATTTGCAAGTCGACATTTGATGGCCTTGATGATGACAGTGAGAACAGTACAGAGGAATATACTCGTATTCTACATTCTGCCAAAAACTCCTCCCACGCGATCGATTTATCCGAACTCTGTGTTGTATAGGCTTGCTCGCATCTACTTCAACAAATACCCTGGCCCTACTTGGACGAGAAAGATCTGTCGTGGCTCTGTCGAGTTTTAGGGGAGTACCAATCAATGAAGTAATCGCAAATAATGCCTCCTTCGCATAGAGATGATGAGGCAGATCAGGAAGATCTACCCAGACGGGCATGATCGATGATTCAAACATCGAAGAGAAGTCAGGATCCCATTTAAAAACACGCATCGGAGTGCGAGAGATGAACCAAACGTCCTTTGAACGAAGTCGGAGGAAGTCCTCCTCCAGCGAAGGCCGGATAAGGATGTGCTTACGATCGATAACGCCCGCTTTGATTTCCCCTTTGAACTGAAAACCAGAGAAGGCTTTACGAATCGTCTCTATGGAAGGCTTACTATGGGAAAACTTTCCCACAAGAGCAAACCGGAGAGGAGAAGACAGAGATTGTTCCTCCTCATCAGAAAAAGTGATAGCGGGAGCGCCTTTGTATGAAGATACCTGTCGCGCGGCCAGGCGAGGAGGTTCCTCAACCCGGCCGACGACCGCATCGACAAAGGACTTAGCCATCCTTTGTTGATGCCGGCCCGGCCAATGGCCTAGCCGGAGTCGGTAAGGGGCAAAGCTCTACCAGGATCTCGAGTGTATTATATATATTATATGTATTATATATATATATATAGTACATATATATATATATATGTATATCTTGAGTGTATATGTATATAATTTAGGGCATACATACATTCATACATACATACATATATTTCGGGCATATGTTACTAATTAAAGTATAAATAATATTTTTCCAATATATATATATATATATATATATTGGAAAAATATTTTAGAGTATAAATTGGAGTATATATATTCATATAGAATTTAGGGTATATATACATATCTATATTTTGGGTTCATATATACATACATATATGTGTAAAACCTATATTGTCTATAATAATTATGGTTTAACTCTTAACTTAGACATCAAATGAATATTTTCCCATACAAAAACCCTCTATCCCAAGCCAGCCTCAAGCAAATCTTTTGACCCAGTAATATAAGCCAGTCCTTTGAGCTAGACGGATCCGGGTCGGGCAACAAACCCAAATAGGATAACCCAAATACCCAACCCTATAATTCAAACGAATACCCAACGGTCGGGGTACTGTTCCTCTTCCCAGCGCTCTTCTACACGATGGCCTCTGTGGGTTGTAGGCCACACTGTACGATGACCTAACACTCCTACAGCTGGCACAGAATGGCCGACGAGCCCTCACATTACCTCTATATTTATATACTCCTTCTTCCCATAAATTTTCTTCTTGCTCCTCCTTCTCCTCTATCGTCTTCCCCGCACTCATAGTGCCAACGATACCACTGCTGCCTCCTCGCAAGAGGTAGTGTGGCATTCATCGAAGCACGTTGTGTTGCACTGGTGCACTGCACCCTGCCTCGACGAGTGGAGGAAGAAGCCGCATTGGGAGCGGGCCACCGTCCGTCAATGAGTTACAGCTTCGACGACACCATGCCATCCTAGGTCGAATAGACCGTGCCTCGACGACAACTCTGATAGGGATCACACCTTTGATGACTACAGCAACGATGATCCGCTACCATCGCTGCCGCCTGGCAGCAAGCTCACGGGCGCACAGAAGCAACAACGGCGCTATAGCAGCGTAGCGAATGTCGCAACAACCGTGCAACATCCCCCTGAGCAAGCAACTCCAGTGAACCCCTATGTGCCATCACTATGTGGCAGCAGCATCCCCGATGTGTGAAACAGCCTATTGATGCATTTTGCATAAAATTCCGTCGTGATGCGCGTGAAATCGAATCCAAAATCGTGTTTTGGAACAACTTTGGACGTATTTTTTGGATAATCCGACTGTTGGATTGTCGAACTGATTGTTCTAAGTCAATCTAGGTATGTACCCCTTCGTTCACCTAAAATTTTAACCGTTAGTTTGATCGTTTGACAGATCAAAATAGGCCACCAAGTTGTCCGTTTAAATTGTATTATTTTTAGATAATTTTATGGAGCCAACTTCGCGGATTTGTTTCTCTCTCGTTGAAGCTCTGGTTGATGAACCACAAACTCTACTGTGCAGCAGGTATAACCAACTTCGTGTTATAATTTTTTTAGCTTCATAGGATGTTGTTTGGTTTATTAAAATCGACGCCAAAGTTGACATCTCGAAACCTTAATTTCCAACTTGTAAAATTTAAATTTTGAACGCGTGACTCCGAATTCCAATTCTGATGCCACCTATGGACTCGTAGCATCGTTATGGCTAAAATTTATATATAATTTATTGAGATTGGAACAACGTAACCTCGACACGTATTTCCGTACAAATTGGTTTCCAACGTCCAGGTCAACGGACCTTTTTGAGATCAGCTCATCGGAATCCAATTTCGGATATACGGTTGGGTTCGTATCGTCATTCTGTATATGGATATATAATTTTCTAGGTCTAGTAGACTTGAATCCTAGCACATTTTTTGGTACAAAGTGGGTCCAATTTCAGAACATCGTTTTGACCAAAAATTATTGTTTTGTCCTATGTCCAAATTTGACTTATGAGTATGCTATCCTACCTAATTTGACCATTCTAGACACGTTGGTGTAGGAGCATAAAAAGTGCTTCAAAGCAAGAGTCATCCCATTCATAAGTGATCCGTTTTTACACGAAGCAAAGCGGGTAATCTCTTTTATGCCCAAAACTAGGCTAATCAATTTACGCCTAAGCAGGCTGATCATTTTACGCTTGGATCTACACCTGTAATTTTACGCCAAGGACAGAGCAGCCTATTTTATGCTGGACAAAGCTGTCAAATCTCGCATTTAATGCAAACTCTGACATGAAGATATTAATGATGGCATTTACCACAGAATTCAATGGGATTTGTCTTATACAAAGACCATTGTTGTCGTTTATGTGGATCGAGCTACTTTACGCTCACTATATGGTTTCTTTTACGCACGGAGTTTTACATGAGTCCTTACGCTCATAAAACAATGTGTGCGTAAAGTCTATTTGAGCCATTTTACGCTCAAGGTTATTCAATAACCACTTTACGCTGGAAACCTATGACAGTGCTATTTTACGCTCATCTTACTGCTTTACGCCAAACAAAGGTTGGATTTTGAAAATAAAACGAGAAAAAGTACAAGAAGTACAAATTTGATTCTGGGAAAGTATTGCTATGGAAGTCTGATCTGTAAATGATCACTTTGTTCCTTGGACCATATGATGATGATTAAGATCACTGCTTGAAGTAGAACAACTTGGAAGAACTAAGTCACCAGAAAGGTATCGACGCACTTGGGCAATGATGGCGAGGCCGAATGCTTTCCTGCTTTGCTTCACTCTGTTCTGAAAGAAAAGTTGAAGAAGAATGCTCCGGAGAATCAAAATCTCGAAGTCCTGATCCCTGTATTCTCTCCTGTTCTCTCTGTCTCCCCGTCTTTGAAAAATAAAGAGTCTATTAATAGACTGGGGCTTCTGTGCGTAAAAGAGCATCAAAGTCTGTCTTTACGCTAACAACTGCCACCTATGATCAGAGTCATCCTTTGCATACGTTGACACGCGTCCCATCATTTCAGTAAGAATAGGATACATGTACATACGTTCTTCGAAATATGTGGCATGAAGGCCATGTAGGCAAACCACGTTCCAAACTTGCCAGAAAGAATAGGACGTAAAGATAGCCCCAACATCCTCTGGGCGTAAAGCAGTAAGATGAGCGTAAAATAGCTCTGTCATAGGTTTCCAGCGTAAAGTGGTTATTGAATAACCTTGAGCGTAAAATGGCTCAAATAGACTTTACGCACACATTGTTTTATGAGCGTAAGGACTCATGTAAAACTCCGTGCGTAAAAGAAACCATATAGTGAGCGTAAAGTAGCTCGATCCACATAAACGACAACAATGGTCTTTGTATAAGACAAATCCTATTGAATTCTGTGGTAAATGCCATCATTAATATCTTCATGTCAGAGTTTGCATTAAATGCGAGATTTGACAACTTTGTCCAGCGTAAAATAGGCTGCTCTGTCCTTGGCGTAAAATCACAGGTGTAGACCCAAGCGTAAAATGATCAGCCTGCTTAGGCGTAAATTGATTAGCCTAGTTTTGGGCGTAAAAGAGATTACCCGCTCTGCTTGGTGTAAAAACTGATCACTTATGAATGGGATGACTCTTGCTTTGAAGCACTTTTTACGCTCCTACAAGACCCCCTTCAAAGTTTTCAAATATCTCCAAAATTTGAAACACTTTGAATAGAAGCGTAAAAGTTGAGATTTGATCTGCCAGTGTAAAATTTGGGATACGCAACAGTCATCCGCGTAAAAGCGGAGATGTCCAACAGTCGGCGTAATTTTAGGGATTTCCAATAGTCGGTTTTGAACCTCTCTATAAGTAGATCTTTTCAGAGAGAGAAAACACTTTTACTCATCTTCTTGAATCTCTTTGCCTTTTCTTTCTTCGAAACTCTGATTTGATGGCTCCTAAGAAATCATCCGTCGCCGGTAGCAAGGGGAAGAAACCAGCCATTGATTCCTCATCGACTGATCATGTGAAAACCCCTACTCACTCATCAACACCACAACGAAATCCTAATCCGGCCGTGGCTCCGCCTATGATGGATAAAACCATATTCTTTGGCTGGGAGAAAACAAATCCGTCAAGGAAGAAGAAGATAAACCAAACTTTCAGCTTTTTACGCCCACGTTATACGTGTTAGCGTAAAGCTGAAATAACATCGTACGCCCATATTGTTCGTGTTAGCGTAAAAGATAACAAGAATACGCCCACGTTATACGTGTCAGCGTAAAATTTGGTTTTATGCCCACAGTTAATGTGCTAGCGTAAAACTTAACTATGCTCATGTTCGTACATGCCAGCGTAAAAAGTTGTATTACGCTCATATTACTATGTGGTAGCGTAAAGTTCATCAATCATTTGAAGGATTTTGTCGAACAAAGACTTCATAAGCTTTTCATCAACTCTTAGTAAAAAACTTCGAACTAACTTGATCTCTTTTATTAGTTTGCCAGTGGATTTGCAAGTTCACCCCCTCGCTGAAGTTTTCGGATCATCAGTTGGCATGGTAGGTTCGAACTATTTGGAAGATTTATCTCATGTCCAATTTTCTCAGTCGAACCCCGAGTATCCGGTAGAGAGGGAACAATTGATAGCATCTCAAGGGGATAGACTGTTGCTATCCATGATAAATGGGGAATTGTTGGGTTCACTAGACGGACAACACTTCGTAAAACCAGCCTTTCTATTTGGAGATGCCATTGATTGTAAATCCCAGACACACCCCAAGAAGGAGTCTTGGGTTTTCAAATTTAGAAATAGAGCCATGTATCTTCCAGATATGGACAGAGATTATCCTTTGTCAGCATTCGTCCATGCTACTCATCCTCGACAAATGTTATGGAATTTGACTCCCAGCAGTCATGGACGACCGGGTAGAATTGTTTTCAAGAGAGAGCGTGCCAATGATATGGGATACTTTGCTAGTGTTCCCAATGGAGGTGTTACTTCTATCTTTGGCCTTATCCCAGGCTCTAATCCTAGCGAAGATTCGGGTTTAATACAGCCAGTACAAACCCCGATGTTTGTCAATAAATTTATGAGGGATGCTGTATTATATCCCCAAACCAACCCCAGACTGCCAGGATGGTTGACTCCATTCAACCAGAGTTGGATTCAGATAAGCCTTTGGATGATGAAGAACTTTGAGGCAGAGTTGAAAGATATTGGCTTGTACGAAGTGGTAGCTTCCACCAGTTATGGTATTCCTCCGAATGGAAACTTATTTCTGGCCTTGATGGAGATATATCTAAGTTCAACTGAAACTTTTGCCACCCCGAAAGGTGAAATGGGTCTTGCCCTTCATGAGATGCAGTTTATCTCGAAGCTGCCAATGGGGGAGGCCCCATATGAAGAATACGTTCCCTCCAACAGGGAGCTTGCTTAAATCAGAGGAGTTAACCCTCAATTAATCGAGATATACGAAGAACTGATGTGCCACTACCTGATTTGTACCACGATGCATGTAAGTACATCCCATTTGGCGTATATCAACAAGTGGATGACTTATCTCTTCTTCCATAAGGATAAGATACCCAAGGAAGACAAAGAAAGGTTTCAAGAAAACAAAGCTCCAGTAATCAACATAGATTCGATAATCCCCTCTAACAAGGTTCGGGATATGATGATTACTTACAAATTCTCGAATAAATATCTGTCTATGAAGACTGGGGAATTTCTTGCCGGAACTGAAGCCTTGAGCTTCCTCAGATATGGTAGTCAGAAAATCTCACGGAGAGCTTTGCTGGTAGGCTTTCTTTCTTTATGGTTGAGAAGATGGGTTGTACCGGGTATTGGTACTGTTGACAGAATTCACCGCAGTGTGCTATGGCCAGCAGTACGTCTGGTTTTTAAAGTCAGGATCAACTTGCTGTCAGCCATGGTGTGTCGGATAAATGCAGGTTTAAGGACCTTCGGCGAGGAGTTAATCAACAATGCTCCTCATCGGAATGTTTTCCCTAGAGTAGAGATGCCCTACACTTATCAGATGGGCTGGTTGTTACATCACAACTGCAGATTGTTACCGCCAGGCCCAGGTGATGACGCGGAGGTCTTTCTCTAAAAATTTTGCAAAGCTACATGGATTGCGACGACTGTGGCAGATACCCGAGCAGTTCTGAATTATTCATACGGTTGGAACTTCTTCCGTACCCGGCCGTAAGTTCCAGCAGATTGCTTCGGTGTCCAGTTTGAAGATGAAGTTGAAAGAAGAGTTGTATTGCCACAGTCAGTCTTTAGATGGCTTCAGTGCATCAGACCTTCTCATCTGATGTACAGAAATGAAGATAATTGTACGTTCGAACCATACTTACCCATTAGGTTTGCTCGCCAATTTGGGTACGTCCAACTTCATGTTGGTAATCCTTTGACTAATTTTCGTTACTATAGAAAATTACTTGACAGAGCTAGGGGTTGGAGGTATTTCGGTGCTGCTCGGACTGGTGCTAAATTTAGGATTTCGACTGCCACTAGTACTACAGAACTACGTATACTCCATACGTATGCCCACTTCTATGCTTCAATTCGTTCTTTTGCCCATGGTTACAATATGAAGGGTAGTCTGAGGTGGCCTAAAGAAGGAGATATTGAGGAGCAGGTAAGGGTACCAGCAGACATCCCTGACGATACTGGTATCCCAGATCCGTTTTTAGTAGTTATCCCAACAGGAGTTGGAGAACCAGCTGTAGAACCTATCATTATTGGTAAAGGCCGAAAAAGAAAACAGAGTGCAGTCGCCACATCTCCAATAAAAACTCCAGAAAAGAGGAAGAGGTCTACCACAAAAGGGCCTTCCAAACCAAGCGTTCACACTCCAGAAGAGGATATTGAAGAAGATCTTCAGCCCCTCCACAGATAGTTGGATCAGAAGCTGTAACACTTTTATCTCCTGGACGTCTTAGCACCTCACTTCATTTATCTTTGCCGTCCAAGGCACAAGTTACGGAGGGTACTACTACTGTATCCACTGCTGATCAAGATCGCATTCCATCAGACGAACCGGCTCTTGACTTTGAGGATGATGACTGGATGGTGATTATGATACATATCTTGAAAAAAACGCACATATTCCAAGTATTATACAAAACCTATACGGAATTATATATCATGATTTTGTATACTAACTTATTTTATGTTCATTTTGCAGATGTCATAATTGTACCAAAGCCTGTAGTTCTTCCTCCTCAAGAAGAAGAAATCTATGAAGAAAATGAGGAGTCTGAAGGGGAAGCTTCTTCTTCATAAAACTCAGATGCTGAAGAGGGGGGAGTGCAAAAACCTGAGATGGAGCCTCAAGAAGAACATCCTCCATCACTTGAGGCACAACAAGCATAATCTGAATTGTCTTCTATTGCTGAGGGTCAGCACAAAGAGAAGACTAGAGTCGATCCCACTGTAGGTGATGATGGGACTACTGGAGAAGATCCAGACTTGAACAAAGAATCAGTTGTAGAAAGTTTCACCACAGCTGAAACATTGGGAAATCCTGTAGAGCAATCAATTGAAGGAGATATTGTAGGCATGCTTGAACTTCCAACAGAAACTGAGGAAATAATAACATCCTCTACTGTTGTCACTGATCCAGTACCAGTTTCTGACAAGCCAATGCCAGAATCTGAACCAGCTCCTGTAGTCGTCACCACATCCACCGACATTACCGTCGCCAGAACTCCAGAAATAGCTGGAGTGACAAATATTGAAGACGTTGATACTGAGGTCCCTGGGAACCAGATAACAGTAGTAACGTCACCGGCTCCACCCCCATCTGCTGTTACACCGATTGGAGATATAATCCCTGATGCTTCTAGGGATCAATTGGCTATAACGGTAGTAGCAACCACGACTTCGTCTCGTCCTACTGTTGTACCACCAACATCTGTTCCTGATTTCCGAGAAAGGGATCTGTTATATATTGTTGTCACGCCAAGTTCCAGCACAGAAATGGATCTCCTCATTGAGATTTATACTGACACCTTTTATAATAGCCTAGCAACCTTGATAAGAATGGTCCTAAATAAGGGCCTCAATTATGAGACTCTGAAGACGGCAATGGCTTCGACCATCAAGAATGTTGTTTTGTTCAACGATACTGAAAGAGCTGCCGTATTGGAGAAAATTGTGGAGGACCTTGAACAGCCAATCAGAGAACATCTTAATCTGTCTAGTAAAACTGTTAAAAGTCTCATCGAGGAAGAATATGATGCCTTTACAGCTGATTATATTGCTCGAGAGACTATATATAATGCAGCCCTCCATGAACACAGTCTGAAGGTTGCCAAAGAGAAAGCCTTTTTGACTGGCATAAAACCTGCACTGTACGGCCACAGAGTGGCTTATGACGCTTTGAACATAGATATTCAGAGCAAGAATGACAGAATTCGCGAAGTTGAGGCAGAGCTAGCTTGCTTGAAGGCTAAAAGAGAGAAGATGATCGATGCCCGAAATCTACACCTCACCCAAAGCTCAATTTTAGAAGAAAAAGCTTTCGGGGCTGAGCCGACCATCAGAACTCTTGATGAAGCAACGGACAACTTGATAATCACCTTTGCTGAACTTTCCCATATTTGCACTCCTGAAGCTCGACGTACACAGGCTACCAAGAAGGTTATGAGTTCTCGTGGCAGACGGCTAGAAGAATTAAAAAAGTTGCTCCAAGATGTTTCCACTCCACCTTAAGAGAGTGTTTTGTCATCTTTTTGTCTTATCCATTCTGTAGTATTTCCACCAGAAATGAATGAAAGATTTGTTTTGTGATCCTATCGTTGAATTTTAAACAATAGGTAGGAGATAAAAAGCACTTATCAGAGGTAATATGGACGTGACAAGTCTATGATGAAATCTTATTTTGTATGGGGTAGAAAATACTCATCAGAGGTTATATGAACATGACAAATTTTCTAAACTCAAACATTATATCTATCCAGAGGAAATATGAACATAATAGATAATGTAATCTTATTTTCTATTTAGAGTGTACAGTACTATCAGAGGTAATATGAACATGACAGTATGTAAGAACCCAAAGAAAAGTAGATTTAATATCTATGCAGAGGTCAAATGGACATGATAGATAGGAAAAGAAGGTGGATTTAGTATTTATCCAGAGGTTATGAAAACATGATAAATAGTAAATCCAACTTTATATACTAATTGGTAAAATAAAAGATCAAAATCTCTCTTCAAAGAGACAAGTGATCAGCTTAACCAAACTTTGGTAGCTGGGAATTAAGAAGACGGATGTTGAGAAAAATGAATCGATGGTGGCTCGAGGGACATTTTCAAATGGTTCGGATTCACCATCAGTTTGAACCCTATTGACTGAAAGTACTTATCCAGATTCATCTTTAGATTGAAGTTCCTCTGAATCTGATGATTGTGAAGAACTGGAAGAGAATCCTTCTTGTATATCGTCATTAAACATGTGAGACGGGTTATATCCCAACCCATGACGAGTCTTTTGGTAAAACAGATCACCACCTAATGGTAATCGTCTGCCCTTGCCCTGATTGAGACCTTGCATAGTCTTCAAATCATACCCCATGTTCTGAATGATCTTGATCGATTGCTGACTGTATTTGTCAATTCGGATTCTTGCTTTGTCTTTATCCTTCAGCTCATCTATCTGAGCAACAGGAATATTTCTAGCCAGGCTAAACACAATTTGGCACTTGTTTTTCTTATCAGACGGAACCACGAAATAAGATTCTTCATAATGTCTAAAAGTTACACAAGCTTGTGATGAAGCGGCCACAGGTAGAAGATAAGGAGAAGATGTTAGAAACCTTTGAGCATATGGTCCAACATCTGTATAAGGAGGGAAAGAATTCTCTTTATGATCAATATATAAAGTTTCTTCCGGTTCTATATTGCCTTTATATTGATGACTTTGATTATCCGAAGATAAAGTCATTCTCTCAATAAACTTGACAGCCATATACTCGAACAGGAAATCTTCATTGATATCAAAAAGTACAAAATAATCAATATTTACATCATTTACAGTCTGATTGCTACGCTTCGGATTAATCAACAGTGGACCATCATCCGTCTTCGGCGTAGATTTGCCAAGATTGACAATCGATGGTGGTTCTGGATCATTCGTACAAGAAGTACGTCCTTTGACCTTGATCATAAAAGGTTGAACTTGGCTCTTGGCAGGAATATTTATTGATTCCTCAGATGAAGTTTGAGTTCTTTCTTTAACCTTGATCATCAAAGGTTGATCATTGACAGGTTGGGATTGGATTCATCCCTTGACTATGATCTTCAAAGGTTGCTCCTCTGGCGGATCTTCATTAATAGAGTGATCGTCAGAGGATGATTGATCTTCAGCCATGTCTGATATATCGTTCACATGCTTTTGTTTATAAAGCCTTGAATCAGAGAAGTAGGCTTCGACACCTTTGAACGGATTAATATCAGCAAACTCAGTTTTCACAACTCCTTGGGAGTCCACATATTTGAAACATTGGTGAAGAGTTGAAGGCACAATATTGTGCTCATGAATCCACGGTCTTCCAAGAAGAATATTGTAGGATACATCCGAGTTGATAACATAGAAAGTTACCAGCGTTCGAAGATCACCAATCTGAATCTGCAGACGAATTTTCTCCAGTGGTTTGCTCTTGCCAGAGTTAAAACCGACTATCATAGTACTAGTGTAAGTCAGCTCGCTAGTAGGAATCCTCAGGGGTCTTAGCATACTCTGAAGAATTATACTAATTGAAGACCCAGGATCGATATAAATTCTGTCAATTTTAGTGGATCCGATATATCCAGTGTAACACAGAGGCCTATCATGTTTGTTGTGTTTCAATAGCATATCCTCTTGTGTAAAGGTGATGTTGGGAATTGTTTCCATCACACTATGGCATTGCGGACATGACACTGGTATATTATCAGGAGTCTTGAGTTGTGCCAAGCATGAATCTTCTTGAAGTAAAGCTTCGCTCAAAGTCTCTCTGCTTTCTCTGGAAAGGCGAAGCAGTTCAAATATAGAAAGTCTAGCTGGAGTATTGGCTAACTGAGCTAGAATGTCAAACTTGCAAGGCTTCATCACCACCCCCTGATTGGAAGTAGGCTTCAATGGGATATCAAAGCGTACTGCCTTCTGTTTTCCCTTTTCAACCACAGATGGTTTAACAGGAATAGGAGAAGGTTGAACTGGTAGAGTCTCCACTACATCTTCTGCTTCTTTGGAGGATCCCTCATAGTCTTTGTGGTTCTCTTTTCTAGATCTTGTACCAGCAAAAGTTTCTTCTTCAGCCTCAGAAGAAGGAAGTACCATATTACAGGATTTAGTCTTTTTTTCCTTAGCCTTCTTCTTATGAGGGTTGTTACGAGGCACTTCAGAACCCAATCCAGCAGTGGAATTCTGATTTTGAATTTGTAAAGGAAGACGTATTCCTTTATCATAATTCAAACCTTCTGCATTTTGAAAGTTGTAACCCATCTTCCTCATGAGAAGGACAGATTGCTGACTATACAAGTGGATAGGCAGTAAACTTTGGACAGGTGTTTCAGCACAGAAAAAAGAAGAAACCTCTACAACTACAGGAGAATGAAGCATAGACGTCTCTGTAGTTAAGGGAGAAGAAGGATTCGGGATACAAGGAGAAATTCCTATTGGAGCTTTTTTATAAGCAGCAAAGACTTGTTGTGCCCGATATAAAGGAACACTATTCATGGCTAGCCACTGCTGATGAGTAAGCTTGAGCTTGGTAGGAGGAGCTAGACTTGGAGGACAGATGTTTAGTCCTTTCAGTCTACCTTCTAGAGGAAGGCCATCCCATAGATGATCCAAGTCATCAGGATTTGTAATAACATGAGAAATCATGTTGCAGGTTTTGACTTTCTTACCTTTCTTGGATTTTAAAGTTTTACCTTCATTTTCCAACTCAGGTATTAAGTCAGGATGTACCCACATGATTTTACCATTCTTCAATGTGAGCGGCAGCAATCCTGTATTTTCTTTCCTGGCGGGCGGGATATTCACGATCTTCATAGTCGCCTTCGAAATTGGGATAATTCCATCTGGGACTTGCTGTGGAGGAAAATCTCCAAACTGAAAAGAGACCATATTGGTTTTAACTGTATGGTCATCATTGGTTAAAGCAATAGCGCCACCATTTATCAGGTCTTGGATCTTCTTTTTCAAGACATAGCAAGCACTGGTAGGATGATTAATGTATCTATAATAGATACAATATTTGGGATTATCAGTCAGATTCACCTCATTAGGCCTTTTTGGCTCTGGAATATGAACTTTGCCACTCTTCACCAGACACTGAAATATCCCTGGGATATCACTTTCGTTAAAAGTGTATTCTTCCTTTGGCCTGGAAGATTCCTGATTATTTAGCGTCGTTTTGTTCTTGGAGAGATTGACCATAAGAGTATCTTTTCCTTTCACATTACGATTGCCAGGATTATTACCAGGATTACTTTTCTTTCCTTTATCTTCTGAAGCAAAAATCATCCCGTGTTCTTGAGCCAACCTACCATTGGTCTCGGCAGAAATTGCTGCTATGATAAACGAAGCCCAATCCGAGAACTGGGAACCCGTGAAGACCGTAATGGATGGTCGCAAATTCATCTTGCATGTATCAATCAACGCTGAATCTGGCATACCAGGAGGCATCTTTAGAGTAGCCTGTCGGAAACGTTCAATGAACGTCCGAGTATCTTCTTTCTCCTTTTGTTTGATTTCTATCAAGGAGGACATGTTCATGTCCATACTTCCTTCATAGAAGCGGGAAAGAAACATTGCCTTCAATTCGTCAAAAGACGAAATAGAGTTATCGGGTAAGCTACGATACCAATCATAAGCTGAACCCGTCAGACACCCGATGAACACTCGAGTGAGAAGAGCATCATTTTTCTGCAAGTGTACAGTCATAATATCAAAGTAATTGATATATTGACTGGGAGATGCTTTTCCATCGAATAAAACCATGGATTGTGGCTTGAACTTCGGTGGAAAGGGTACATCATTCCAGTGAGGAGGATAAGGTTGCTTAATCCCTAACCTCTGGAGCTGATCTTTGTGCCTCAAAACTTCAAACTGTGCTTTGAGTTCACGCACTGCTTGAATGGCTTCACTGGTTTGAGAAAGCATATTTGATTGAATAGTCGTTGGATGTACCGTAACCCCCTCTGGAGGTGGTACATCTTCTGGAATGATGGGATCTGGAGATGCAGAATTTTGATTAACAACAGGTTCTTGAATATTCGAAGGTATATCAGCACCTTGACTATCTTGAGTTTGTGCTGGTACTGGTACCGGAGTTATTACTGTAGGTTGAGCAGTTTGCTGATTCAAAATTATCTGATGCATGTTTTGCACCATGTTGAGCATGTCTTTCAATGATTGCTCCACGGCAGTGAGACGTTGTTCCGTATTAGCAGATGACGTCTCTAGTTCATCTTCAACAGCGTAGGATTAAACCTCTCTTGAAGATATAGAGGGATTAGTATAGAAGTATGAATCCACACTATCGGTATCAGACTCAAAAGATTGAGTACCCCCAGCTTCTGAAACAGAAGTCTGCAATTGTCTTTGTCTTCTTGATCGAGTATTCTGGTATACTCCTTCAAAGGAATCAAGAAGTATGTTGAACTGTTGTTGACCTAGAGTTTGGTACATATTTCGTCTCGGTCGTCGTCCTCTGTTAGTATGAGATGCCATGTTGACTGATGCATATGACAGCTCATCTTCTTGGCCTTCAGCTTGATATTGAAGCAAAAAACTCAGTCGATCAAAGACTGACCGTTTTGAAGCTGAACAACAACAATTGATCACAACCTGATGATATTCATAATAATTTTTTTCTCGGGGGAGCGTCACCGGAGATTGTGAATTCTTACGCTTTTGCATTAGCAATTTACGTAAGTCAGAAGGAGTGGACGGAATATTCTTCTTTATTACATTTGGGGTAGAAAAACGTTTAGTCCCTTGTGTATAAAGAAGATTACTGGCTTCATTCGCAGAACCAAACTGTACATTTTTACGCGTTTGGAGTTGTGTGCGTAAATCTTGAGATTTAGCACGAAGGACTCCATTTTCATGGCGCATGATTTGCAAGTTTGGTACTTTGCGTAAAGCAGTATGAGAAGGTTGTTGGTGTAGGACAGAAGTTTTACCAACAAAATTTTTACGCTGTATGTGTTTAGGTAAATTCACATTAGATGTGCAAACATCGTTGTGAATTTTATCTATACTGTCAAAGACAGGAGACTTACCTTTACGCGTAAAA
Organism: Iris pallida; assembly: GCA_029216955.1. NCBI lineage: Eukaryota > Viridiplantae > Streptophyta > Magnoliopsida > Asparagales > Iridaceae > Iris > Iris pallida. Next base: position 4,779,529 of record JANAVB010022999.1, read on the forward strand.
CGTAAAAATTGATTATCTACCACGTCACAGACGGGAGATTTTGTTTTACGCTAGGAGCATAATTTATGTGGGCCTACCACGTCACCGACGGGAGACTGATTCTTACATTCAGAAGCTTTAGAATCTGCCACATTACAAATGGGAGACTCATTCTTATGCCTTGAGCGTAAAATTTAGTTCTTACTCACTGAGCGTAAAACTTGATTCTTACGCAGTGGGTGTGAAACCTGATTATCTTCACCGTTATAAACGGGAGATAAATCATCACACTTTGAGTACAACTCTGAAGTAAGGACCGCCTCGTTACGAACGGGAGCCCCTACGACAGGAATGGAAAGAATTCTCTTGTCATCAGAAGCAACAGAAAGATCAGAAACCACTTTGGATTTGGGAATCCAATCTTTTCGTGCTTTGCGAGACTTTTGAACATTGGAGTGGCGAGAACCACCCCCAGTTCGGAGCATTACTTCATAGGCAGTCTGGTCGAAGTGCACAACCAGAGTCTTCTTGGTCGAACCGATCGAAACATCATCATATTGAGCAATCACTTCCTCGTCGGAGGAGAAAGTCATCCCCAGCAGAGTCGCCATTTTGTTTCACTTAACAAAATTGCCAAACAAAGGTTGGATTTTGAAAATAAAATAAGGAAAGTACAAGAAGTATAAATTTAATTCTGGGAAAATATTGCTATGGAAGTCTGATCTGTAAATGATCACTTTGTTCCTTGGACCATATGATGATGATGAAGATCACTGCTTGAAGTAGAACAACTTGGAAGAACTAAGTCACCAGAAAGGTATCGACGCACTTGGGCACTGATGGCGAGGCCGAATGCTTTCCTGCTTTGCTTCACTCTGTTCTGAAAGAAAAGTTGAAGAAGAATGCTCCGGAGAATCAAAATCTCGAAGTCCTGATCCCTGTATTCTCTCATGTTCTCTCTGTCTCCCCGTCTTTAAAAAAAATGAGTCTATTTATAGACTGGGGCTTCTGTGCGTAAAAGAGCATCAAAGTCTGTCTTTACGCTAACAACTGCCATCCATGATCAGAGTCATCCTTTGCATACGTTGACACGCGTCCCATCATTTTAGTAAGAATAGGATACATGTACACACGTTCTTCGAAATATATGGCATGAAGGCCATGTAGGCAAACCACGTTCTAAACTGGCCAGAAAGAATAGGACGTAAAGATAGCCCCAACATCCTCTGGGCGTAAAGCAGTAAGATGAGCATAAAATAGCTCTATCATAGGTTTCCAGCGTAAAGTGGTTATTGAATAACCTTGAGCGTAAAATGGCTCAAATAGACTTTATGCACACATTGTTTTATGAGCGTAAGGACTCATGTAAAACTCCGTGCGTAAAAGAAACCATATAGTGAGCGTAAAGTAGCTCGATCCACATAAACGACAACAATGGTCTTTGTATAAGACAAATCCCATTAAATTCTGTGGTAAATGCCATCATTAATATCTTCATGTCAGAGTTTGCATTAAATGCGAGATTTGACAGCTTTATCCAGCGTAAAATAGGCTGATCTGTCCTTGACGTAAAATCACAGGTATAGACCCAAGCGTAAAATGATCAGCCTGCTTAGGCGTAAATTGATTAGCCTAGTTTTGGGCATAAAAGAGATTACCCGCTCTGCTTGGTGTAAAAACTGATCACTTATGAATGGGATGACTCTTGCTTTGAAGCACTTTTTACGCTCCTATAGTTGGTGTTGTTGGTTTCATCATCTGACGACGTATATAGATTTTTCCTTTATGTATCAAAATTAATTATAATTAAGTCCTATGTATGATCATATTTCAGAATTCGTGCATCGAAACTGAGATCAGTCGATTCTTGTGATCTCACGTCACTGGAATTGACAACTTGACCATATGGATCACCAAGATAAGATTATTAACTTTACGGTTTATCATCTTGCCTCGATTTATGTGTCGTATATTTTGTTGTACGAATAACGAGGTGCAAACTTGATATTTTGAACCTACAACTTGCAAAATTCATAGTATTAGCCATAATGATTATAGAGACTAGTGTGATCTAGTTCTAAGCGATGTAATTACAAGTGACTTAGATAACATGAGATAATATGCGACTAGAACGACCCAAGCTCTCTAAGTAGGAGCTATAGTCTTACGTGTATCTTAGTGTGTGATATATATTTGTTTGTGATTTGTGTAGAACTGTTGAGCACCTCTAGAGGGGGTAAATAGAGTGTGCGCATATGCAACAAAAATAATCACCAATTAAAATTTAGAAGTTAAAAACTATGGCAGATACAATAGCTAGTAAATGAATACAGTAAACAAGAGACAGAGAATCAAACTCAGTGAACAACGCGATGTATACTAGTTTTCCTCTGAAAGGACTAGTCCGGTATGAGTACTCTTACTCGCTGTTAATCTACTATTCACAAGATAAATGAGAGCTTGTCGCCTCTTTATAACACCGTGTCTTGGTGACGAGTGCACGATCGACTCCAACAAACTAATTCTGAAACTGAAACATTTTCTGAATTGTAACCTCTAGTACAACTCTTTTAAACCAAAATACTAGATCGAACAGAACTGTACTGGATTTGGCTAAGAATGGTATAGGCAAGATTTGAAAACTTTAGAGCGTTGAAAACACTTTAGAATAGATAGAGAGAAGAGTGAATGAGTGATTAGAAAATGAAATATCCTTCTCTATTTATAGTATTTTTAGGGACCGAGCTCGGGCAGAGTTTGGGAAGAGTTCGGATGCTTGAATCTCGTATTCAAACGTTTCTTGCAGATTTGGTGGGACAGAAATTCAAAATACCCAAACCGAAGTCGGTCCAAACTTGGTCAGAGTTCTGGCCGAATTCTATTGGGTCAGAATAGGATTTGCGTGGACCAAATCGCATATATTTTGGGCTATTTGGATATGTGGGGCTTTTGAGATAAATAGGTAGGCTTTTTGAATTCTTGGACAAGGAATAACCTAAGCCTGTATAGTCCCAAACAATCTTACATTTATATTTTCTATACTCAATAAAATTAAGAATACAGAAGGCAATATAAAATGACTCGATCTGAAATTCAAATAAGATTGTTTATGGATGATGATGCATTATTCCTTGTAGCAGTGGGATGTAGACATAGACGTTCTTCGGTATCAATTTATGTAACATGTAGCAGTTCGTATATTTTATGTACCGACCAAAGTTGTCGTTGATTATCAAAATCAGGTGTGACCATTAGCCAACGGGCCAACAATCTCCTCCATTTTGATAATTGAAAAAACTATGAGTCTATACCAAAATATAACTAATATATAACTTTGAAAAAAGCATACCATACTTGTTCTTAATAGATCGCAAGAATTTTGTATAGCTCTTTCTCGATTTAAATTTTGTATATCTCTTTCTCCCCTTTTGTCACGTACTCAAACATGTGGCTCCCCCGCAATATGTGAAGCCAACAAGTCAACAAAGAAAAAAATAGAGTAATATCCACAAATAATATAAATAAAACAAGTCACAACTCAGTAGAACTGGTAGTAGCAGTGTAGAATATAAGAAATAGAAACTGTAAATAGCATAAACTCAAATACTACTGAAATAAGGATGTATAGAGTCACAACTGAAAGGGTTTAGACTACTACATAAGTTCAACTGAAAAATAGAAAACAAAGTGTCACTACTACATGATCATCATCAGCAAATAACATCCACAAAATGCTAAACTAAAAGTCCAAAACACATATCAGCAGCGTCATCAGCAGGATACATAGGAGGATGAGGATCGACATAGGCTATCATCGAATCGAAGAATCCAAAAGTGTCTGAATTCTCAAGCCTCGGTCTGTCTAATCCAGGATGACAGAGGATCTGAAATGGTGCAGTAGGATGATGCGCCAGCGACCACTGAATATCAGTAATGCCATTTCTCAAGCCTGAGAAGTATGACAAAATCCAGCATCAACATAAGACTGATGATGTTGTACCAGAATAGTGATAAGGTCATCGAGTTGCTGATAGAACTGAGGATCAAATCTTAGAGCAACATGAGCGGGAACATGAGCAACTAGATCAGGTGGAGGTGGAGCAGCACTGGGTGGAAGTGGATGTAGAGGATATCTTCTTGACCTAGTCAGTTAAGAAGGTGCCCAAAAGTAGGACAAATATCAAGGTGGATTTCAAACTTCCTAAAGATTACCGCAAGATGTATGGGGTAAAGGAAGTTATGGCCTACCCTCCAATAACTGATCATCCAAGCCATAAAGGTCTTGGGGACAAAAAAATATGACTTCAAAATAAAGATGTTACATTGCAGACATCTCAAAAAAAGGTGATCTCATCAGTAGATCCCTTTTTGGGAAGCAAATCAGAGTAAACAAATCGATGGAGTTCACAAAAATTTTGATTAAGGTCTTGCAAACAACCGTGTCACCCCCAGTTTCCAGAAACATGGGTATTTTTGTTTTTTTTCATTTTAGAATATTTTTGAATTTATTTATTTATATATAATGTTATTTTGGGGTTATTTGAGTCTGGTTCGAATTTCGGCTGAATCCGACTTGAAACGTGGGCCCGGGGTAGTTTTAACTCTACTGTGGACCCGATACATTAGTTAGACATGGCCCACTTGACTTTAATTAAGTTAGATTTGGTTAGGCTAATTATTCATGGTCAAGTTGGGTGATTAGAGAATCCAACATGTCATTTTTAGCCCTCAACCAAAGCCCTAACTTAAGAGACCACTTAATGAGTCATTGGGGGGGTATTTTAGAGATTACCAAATGGGGACACCTATCCTAACATGGCCAGCCAACTAAGAGGGAGAGGGGGTGACTCACTATTGTTCATTCTCATCTACAACTCTCTCTCTCTTGTTCTTCCCCAAATTGAGAGAAGCCTCCATTTGAAACCTCTCTAAATGAGTCCATTTTCTTTCCAAATCTCTTCCATTTTATTCTATTTCAATCCATTGGAGGAGCTTGCAAGTTGGGGTAGGTTTTGGATCTTGCTTGTGTCCAAGAAGAGGCCTCTTCGTGTCGGGATCGTGTCTGAAAGATTCCTCTTAGAATCTCTCTACCGGAAGGTATATCTCTCCTATATTTCACTCATTCTTACATGTAGGAATCATTTTGAGCACATAGGAATGTCCCCCCAATGTGTGTGTCTCTATTGTGTCTATTTTGGATCCATTTAGAGGCCAATAGGTTTGCCCATGGTGGTGGATTGTGTCCAAGTGGGAGGATCTCTATTTTGGACACACCACTTGTTTGTGGTTATGTATGAATGCTATTTTGTCTCTTTATTCTCAGATTTTATACTTATGGAGATGTTATTTATGATGTATAGGTTGGTATCAATGAGTATCATATTCTCTTTTAATTCATATTTGTATATAGTTCTATATATCTCTCTTTGTGGCTATATATGATATTGTTGTTGTGTGTGTATGTGGGATTTTGTGTTGGTATGGGGGCACTTGTAGGTTCGGCCAAGTAGTGGAGTGTCTGGTATTTGAGTGAATGGTTGTGAGGATGTGTGTATTAGTTTAGAGGGGCATTGAATGTGTATGTGTGTTATAGATGGAGAGATTGAGAGGGGATGTGAGTTTGAGAGTGGAGTGTTGAAGGGGGAGGACCAACAACTCTAAATCAGCAGCTATGGACAGTACATGGTTGCTTATATAACTGTCCTAACAGCACTATGTTGCTGTCACCAAACTCCCCATGTATAGCCCACATTGCATGCCCCTATATGGCTGTCATTACATCCCAATACACCCCTATATGCAGTCCCAAATCTCAACCTTAACACCATCCAATTTCCAATTATTAACCCCCTGTAATCAGTCAAGATTTCAGCACCTAGTAGCTGTCTTTTACACCACCATATTAGTCCCAATGTGCTGTCCAGATTTCACCCTTGTTGGCTGTCCTTTTAGCCAACATATGGATGTCCAAATACCATCCAAACACAGTCCATGTAACCCTTGATGGCTGTCCTAAAACAGTCCTTGTTTGCCCCTATCATTCAGCCATGGTTAGCCCTAAACCTGTCCAAAAAGGACAGCCATGTAGTCTCCTATTTGCCCACATTTCAGTACTTAAATTTCAGTCCTAAACCTCACAAAATCAGCCCTTTCAAGCACCCTGTTAGCTGTCCATTAGTACTCTAATGGCTATCCAAGTTTAGCCTTGGTATGCCCCATGACCACCCTATATGATAGCCCCTATAGCTCTTTAATTCAGCCCCATCAAGACTTGAATTCAGTCCACTATATGAGCCTTAGGGGTGTGTGTATTTATGAGTTTGTGTTTGTGGGTGTGAGAGCTTAGAGTGTGTAGCTAGTAGCCTATAGGTTAGCCTATGTGTAAACCTATAGGAAAGCTTATAGGTGAGTGAGATGTGAGGGTGTTGTGTATGAGTGAGTATGATATATGTGAGTGCTAGAGTGATGTGAGAATGAGATTCATGATATTGGTAGGGGTAAAGTGGTATGGTGAACCAACATGTATTCTAAATAGGTTAGATACCTAGGATACCTATATTTTTTGGTAGGTAAGCCTTAGGTAGGATAGTATCTAGCTATCCTAGAAAACCTAGGATAGTATTCCTAGGATAGAGTGGTATGTGCAAGGTATCGGGATTTACCTTGGTAAGGTAATGTAGGTTTTACCTAGAAATAGGGTATTGGAGTCTAGAGTCTAAGATAGGGTTAGAACTTGGTTCCCTTGGTTGGTAATGATCAAATGTAGTCCTTCTAGACTAGTTTTGACTTCGGTTGACCATTTTGACCAAAAGTCAACAAAAGTCAACCGAGAGTCAAACTTCGCCTTTAAGCGACTAGATTTGACCAAAACCAAACCAGAGTTGACCAGTTGACTGAAAATCAACTGTTAGTCAACATTTGACTTATTTGACCTAGGGTTGACCTAAGGTTGACCCAGGGTTGTCCCAGGGTTAACTCAGTGTTGACTAGAGTTGATCAGAGTTGACTTTTTGACCAAAAGTCAACTATAAGTCAACCTTTGACCCCGTTCGACCTAGTTTGACTTGGATTGACTCCCAGTGACTAATATGACCTAGTATGACCTAGTTTTGACTTAGACTTGCATTCACGACTTATATTAGTTCTATTTTTCAGTATAAAACCCTGTTGACTCATAGTATCTTATTTTAGGTCTGTGATTACTCTGAGCGTCTGTTCACCTTATCAGCTCAGGACCACAGGCGAGTACAATCACTGATAGTTTTTATTGTCTTGATATCTACTATATCTGATTCAGTTGTAATGTCTTACTCGATTTCCAGTCACGATAGTTCACGGACTAGTATATGTTGGATCATGACATGGGATGTTGTTCCTAGATTTTCATAGTATATTGGTACATATTCTGTCTTATTTCAGTGTATTGGTATGGACACCGATTTCAAAAGGGGACTTGCTACCCTCTTATGGAATCCCGTATCATGATGTGTCATATCCAGATCCATTGTACTATTCGGGGATGGAGGAGTTATTAGTGGTTGTGTGATCAAAATTCCCACAAAGTTCTATGGTACATATGGTTCATAGCTATACCCTCGCCTCACGACGGGTAAAGCTTTACCCTACGTTGTTCATAGCTTTCCATGGTGACCGGCCTTATCATTTTATTGTATGCAGGGTTCATAGCCGGTCGGATGGAAAGCCTGGGCATATTTTCCTAAGCCGATCACATAACACACTAATAATTCAAGGCACCTTTCATATTTATTATCTTTGGTGACTAAGTTCTGTTCGGGAGAAGGGTTACAGCCCCGGTCCTTGTTTGGTTTAGGGGTTGTAACTCGGCTTCCTAATAGTTCCCAAGTTATCATATATATATGTATTATCGTCCTTTTCAGTACTCATATCTTAATATATATATATAGTTCTGTTGATTTTTTCTTGTATTTCATTACATTGTCTCTTATAGCTTTTGTCAATTTATATGGAACTGCTGTTGGTGTTTGTACTTGCTCATTTTCCTGACAGGATACCGTTGACAATTTTACAGATGATTTAGAGGCAGATTGCCCGACCTATTATGGGGTCGAGTCAGATGGAGTAGACCCGGACAGTGCCTTGTTATTGGAGCCACTAGACTTTGCTCACCCTGAGTAGTATAGCTTAGTTAGGTTTGTCTGGCCTGCGAGCCAGCTAGTACGTTCAGTTTGTAGTATCTTATATATATTTCTGTGACTCTGGGTTATTGCATATAGCACTGGACTTATGTGTATCGCGGACTCATTTCCTGTTTTATCTTTCATATTTCTTTTCCATGCTATCTACCTTAGTTTTGTATTTGTGATTGAGACTGTATTGCTATGTCACCTCCATTCGGAGAGTATATACTGTACAGGTACCTTTATCTGTTTTGTCATAGTATTTACAGACCCTATATACAGCGTTCTACCGCCGATACTGCGGTGTAGGCTGGACGTAACCACGTGCTCGTGCCCCTCTTTAGGGTGCGGGTCGTGACACGTTTTTGTGGTGGCCCACGCAGGTCTGAGTCGCAATTAGTGCGATCTCGTAATGGTGCCCGACTTAGAGTACTAATTACGAGCCTGCGACTAGGACATAGGATCTACGGTATGATAGGAGTTACTCAATCATATTTTAGAAAAAACTCTAATCTTTTGATTACCGTGACAACTCTTCTTGCATTTGAATTCAATTGTCCTCCTTTGATAATATCTTTCTATGTGCCATATTGATCTCTTGGGTTCAATTCATCTTCAAGATGATGGTGACTCGTTCTCAGGCATCATGGCCTATTACAGTTCCAGAGAGGTCAGATCCGAAAAGTCCTCCACCTCCGGATACGGGAGTGGCAGTCGAGAGAGCAGTAGCCTTAGTTCCTGCCCTTCATGCAGGAATAGCAGCGGCAGTTTTCAGAGGTCTTCCACCTTCAGCTGAGGGAGCTGCAGTTCAGGGAGCTGCCACCTCAGTCTTTGCCCTTCAGGCGGGAGCAGCAGGGACGGTTTCAGGAGGTCTTCCACCACCAGCAGCGAGACCGTCCATAGTCATCCCTAATATTCTTTCACAGCCGCCTACGCTACCGACAGATACTCAGGGGATGATGGCCCTTCTACAGCAGATGTTGCAGACTCACAGCGCACAGACAGAGTTGTTACGACGGAGCATGGAGAACTCCCATCAGCTGGCGATGGCAGCAGTAGAGAGGGGTACACCGGCTACAGTTCAGGGAGCACCAGTACAGCAGCAGGGTCAGGGGAGGCCCGGTACGCACCTTGATTTCAGGACGATGAACCCGCGGGAGTTCAAGGGTACCGAGGGTATCCTATACGCGGACGACTAGAGTTGATCAGAGTTGACTTTTTAACCAAAAGTCAACTATAAGTCAACCTTTGACCTCGTTCGACCTAGTTTGACTTGGATTGACTCCCAGTGACCAGTATGACCTAGTATGACCTAGTTTTGACTTAGACTTGCATTCATGACTTATATTAGTTCCCTTTTTCAGTATAAAACCCTGTTGACTCATAGTATCTTATTTTAGGTCTGTGATTACTCTGAGCGTCTGTTCACCTTATCAGCTCAGGACCACAGGCGAGTACAATCGCTGATAGTTTTCATTGTCTTGATATTTGCTATATCCGATTCAGTTGTAATGTCTTACTCGATTCCCAGTCACGATAGTTCACGGACTAGTATATATTGGATCATGACATGGGATATTGTTCCTAGATTTTCATAGTATATTGGTACATATTCTGTCATATTTCAGTATATTGGTATAGACACCGATTTCAAAAGGGGACTTTCTACCCTCTTATAGAATCCGGTGTCATGATGTGTCATGTCCAGATCCATTGTACTATTCGAGGATAGGGGAGTTATTAGTGGTTGTGTGATCAAAATTTCCATAAAGTTCTATGGTACATATGGCTCATAGCTATACCCTCGCCTCACGACGGGTAAAGCTTTACCCTACGTTGTTCATAGCTTTCCATGGTGACCAACCTTATCATTTTATTGTATGCAGGGTTCATAGCCGGTCGGATGGAAAGCCTGGGCATATTTTCCTAAGCCGATCACATAACACACTAATAATTCAAGGCACCTTTTATATTTATTATCTTTGGCGACTAAGTTCTGTTCGGGAGAAGGGTTACAGCCCTGGTCCTTGTTTGGTTTAGGTGTTGTAACTCGGCTTCCGAATAGTTCCCAAGTTATCCTATATCTATGTATTATCGTCCTTTTCAGTACTCACAGCTTGATATATATATGTATTTCTGTTGATTTTGTCTTGTATTTCATTACATTGTCTTTTATAGCTTTTGTCAATTCACATGGAACTGCTGTTGGTGTTTGTACTTGCTCATTTTTCTGACAGGATACCGTTGACAATTTTACAGATGATTTAGAGGCAGATGGTCCGACCTATTATGGGGTCGAGTCAGATGGAGTAGACACAGACTGTGGCTTGTTAGTGGAGCCACTAGACTTTGCTCACCCTGAGTAGTATAGCTTAGTTAGGTTTGTCTGGCCTGCGAGCCAGCTAGTACTTTCAGTTTGTAGTATCTTATATATATTTCTGTGACTCTGGGTTGTTGTATATAGCTCTGGACTTGTGTGTATCTCGGACTCATTTTCTGTTTTATCTATCATATTTCTCTTGCATGCTATCTACCTTAGTTTTGTATTTGTGATTGAGACTGTATTGCTATGTCACCTCCATTCGGAGAGTATATACTGTACATGTACCTTTATATGTTTTAGTCATAGTATTTACAGACCCTATATACAGCGTTCTACCGCCCATATTGTGGTGTAGGCTGGACGTAACCACGTGCTTGGGCCCCTCTTTAGGGTGCGGGTCGTGACACATTTTTGTAGTGGCCCACGCAGGTATGAGTCACAATTAGTACGATCTCATAATGTTGTTCGACTTAGAGTACTAATTACGAGCCTGCGACTATGACATATGATTTAGGGTATGATAGGAGTTACTCAATCATATTTTAGGAAAAACTCTAATCTTTTGATTACCATGACAACTCTTCTTATATTTGAATTCAATTGTCCTCCTTTGATAATATCTTATCATTTGCCATATTGATCTCTTGGGTTCAATTCGTCTTCAAGATGATGGTGACTCGTTCTCAGGCAGTATGGCCTATTACAGTTCCAGAGAGGTCAGATTCGGGAAGTCCTCCACCTCCGGATATGGAAGTGGCAGTCGAGAGAGCAGTAGCCTCAGTTCCTGCCCTTCAGGCGGGAATAGCAGCGACAGATTCCGGAGGTCTTCCACCTTCAGCTGAGGGAGCTGCAGTTCAGGGAGCTGCCACCTAAGTCTTTGCCCTTCAGGCGGGAGCAGCATGGACGATTTCAGGAGGTATTCTACCTCCAGCAGCGAGACCGTCCATAGTCATCCCTGATATTCGTTCACAGCCGCCTACGCTACCGACAGATACTCAGGGGATGATGGCCCTTCTGCAGCAGATGTTGCAGACTCACAGCGCATAAGCAGAGTTGTTACGATGGAGCATAGAGAACTCCCATCAGCTGGCGATGGCAGCAGTAGAGAGGGGTACACCGGCTACAGTTCAGGGAGCACTAGTACAGCAGCAAGGTCAGGGGAGGCCCGGTACGCACCTTGATTTCAGGACGATGAACCCGCGGGAGTTCAAGGGTACCGAGGGTATCCTATACGCGGACGACTGGTTGGAGGATGTCCAGCGGAGTCTGGAGTTGGCAGAGGTCCCGAGAGGACTTTGGGTGACGTCTGCAGCGAGCCAGTTTTTTGACATAGCGCTGACTTGGTACCGTACGGATCCGCATGCGTCAATGAGTGGTTTGTCTTGGGAGGACTTTAGGAAGCTCTTTAAGGAGAAGTTCTGCCCAGATGTAGCCTTGACAGCTTTGGAGGGGCAGTTTGCTAGTTTGGTGCAGGGGAGCTCGTCGGTAACGAGTACGCAGCGGAGTTCTTCCGCCTGATCAGGTTTATACCCAGTCTGATCCAGGATGAGGGCTGTAAGGCCCGGAAGTTTCGAAGGGGTCTTATACATGCAGTGCGCACTCGTACCTCTGGGAGACGTGATGCGACCTTCGAGCAGATCCTGATGGAGGCGCAGATTACAGAGGAGGACTTCGGCCTCAAGCCGAAGAGGGGTAGTGACGTTCTCTGAGCTAGCTCGAGTACAGGGCCGGCAAAACGCCCATATTTCCAATAGAGGCAGTTTCAGTAGCAGCAGCCTCAGTTGCAGTTTCAGCAGGCACCGACGCGTGCCCAGCAGCACCAGGGACAGGGGCAGAGACAGGCCATCCAGTGTGCCTTCTGCAAAGAGATAGGGTACACCCGGAAGGCTTGTTGGATGAGGCTGGGAGTCTGTTTATTCTGTGGAGCTCCAGACCACCAGGTGAAGGACTGTGCTGTCTGTGCAGCCAGACAGGCAGGCCAGGACAGAGTGCAGCAGGCTAGAGAAGGCCAGCAGGGGCGTGTTATCGCCATGACAGTTGAGCCCACTCAGGCAGTAGCAGAGCATATAGCAGGTTCCAATCTTTCGAATCTCCTTTCCGCATTTGCCTTCTTATAAACTGTCTTGAAATTCGATTCTATCTGTTCTTTGATCGTTGGATGAAAATTATTCTTGTGATGTGATTTTTCTGAGATAAGTCGTATGGGCTAGGTCGCCTCGATTATGGGATTTTAGAATACTCTAGGGTCATGCTAGCAGGCATAGTGAAGACATGTAGTCGGATTGTTGACGTATTTCTCGGGTGTGGGAATTTAAGGTTTTCGCTGCCAAGCTAGCGGTAATGCAAAAATTTTAAATACCATAATTCTATACGTATGTACCATAGTTGAGGACTCTGTGATTATCGTAGCCTTGCTCACTGGTATGACGGAGATTCTGAGTATCATGATGATTGGACAGACGCATACGATTATCAAATTGCATGATTTTTTTTTGTGTTTGCTTCGTTTTAATTTTTGTGGATGAATTCTTTTAAAGTGGATAGACTTGGAGTTTCTACTTAAGAGTAATTTTGAATTTCATAATTTTAGTCATTTAATTCATGCTTTGATTTTTTAGATTTTAATTATTTTAAATTTTAAGCCGTTACTTGTGATCTTGACATTTTACTATTGTTTGGTTTTAATTTCGAGGACGAAATTCTTTAAAGGTGGATAGATTTATCACCCCCAGTTTCTAGAAATAGAGATATTTTTGTCCTTTTTTATTTTAGAATATTTTTGAATTTATTTATTTATATATAATGTTATTTTGGGGTTATTTGAGTCGGGTTCGAATTTTGGCTTAATCCGACTTGAAACGTGGCCCCGGGGCAGTTTTGACTCTAGTGTGGACCCGATGCATTAGTTAGACATGGCCCACTTGACTTTAATTAAGTTATATTTGGTTAGGCTAATTAATCATGGTCAAGTTGGGTGATTAGAGAATCCAACATATCATTTTTAGCCCTCAACCAAAGCCCTAACTTAAGAGACCACTTAATGAGTCATATGGGGGGGTATTTTAGAGATTACCAAATGGGGACACCTATCCTAACATGGCCGGCCAACTAAGAGGGAGAGCTGGTGACTCACTATTGTTCATTATCATCTACAGCTCTCTCTCTTGTTCTTCTCCAAATTGAGAGAAGCCTCCATTTGAAACCTCTCTAAATCAATCCATTTTCTTTCCAAATCTCTTCCATTTCATTCTATTTCAATCCATTGGAGAAGCTTGCAAGTTGGGGAAGGTTTTGGATCTTGCTTGTGTCCAAGAAGAGGCCTCTTCGCGTCGGGATCGTATCCGAAAGATTCCTCTTAGAATCTCTCTATCAGAAGGTATATCTCTCCTCTATTTCACTTATTCTTGCATGTAGGAATCATTTTGAGCCCATAGGAATGTCCCCCCAATGTTTGTGTCTCTATTGTGTCCATTTTGGATCCATTTAGAGGCCAATAGGTGTGCCTATGGTGGTGGGTTGTGTCCAAGTAGGAGGATCTCTATTTTGGACACACCACTTGTTAGTGGTTATGTATGAATGCTATTTTGTCTCTTTATTCTTAGATTTTATACATATGGAGATGTTATTTGTGATGTATAGGTTGGTATCAATGAGTATCATATTCTCTTTTAATTCATATTTGTATATAGTTCTATATATCTCTCTTTGTTCCTATATATGATATTGTTGTTGTGTGTGTATGTGGGATTTTGTGTTGGTATGGGGGCACTTTTAGGTTCGGCCAAGTAGTGGAGTGTGTGGTGTTTGAGTGAATGGTTGTGAGGATGTGTGTGTTAGTTTAGAGGGGAATTGAATGTGTATGTGTGGTATAGATGGAGAGATTGAGAGGGGATGTGAGTTTGAGAGTGGTGTGTTGAAGGGGGAGGACCAACAACTCTAAATTAGCAGCTATGGACAGTCGATGGCTGTCCATATAACTGTCCTAACAACACTATGTTGCTGTCACCAAACTCTCCATGTATACCCATATTGCATGCCCCTATATGGCTGTCATTGCATCCCAATACACCCCTATATGTAGTCCCAAATCTCAACCTTAACACCATCCAATTTTCTGTCATTAACCCCATGTAATCGGTCCAGATTTCAGCACCAAGTAGCTGTCTTTTACACCACCATATTAGCCCCAATGTGCTGTCCAGATTTCACCCTTGTTGGCTGTCCCTTTAGCCAACATATGGCTGTCCAAATACCATCCAAACATAGTCCATGTAACCCTTGATGGCTATCCTAAAATAGTCCTTGTTTGCCCCTATCATTCAGCCATGGTTATCCCTAAACCTGTCCAAAAAGGACAGCCATGTAGTCTCCTATTTGCCCACATTTCAGTCCTTAAATTTCAGTCCTGAACCATACAAAATTAGCACTTTCAAGCACCCTGTTAGCTGTCCATTAGCACCCTAATGGCTGTCCAAGTTCAGCCTTGGTATGCCCCATGGCCACCCTACATGACAGCCCCTATAGCTCTTCAATTCAGCTCCATCAAGACTTTAATTCAGTCCACTATATGAGCCTTGGGGGTGTGTGTATTTATGAGTTTGTGTGTGTGGGTGTGAGAGCCTAGAGTGTGTAGCTAGTAGCCTATAGTTAGCCTATGTGTAAACCTATAGGAAAGCTTATAGGTGAGTAAGATGTGAGAGTGTTGTATGTGAGTGAGTGTGATATATATGAGTTCTAGAGTGATGTGAGAAAGAGATGCATGATATTGGTAGGGGTAAAGGGGTATGGTGAACCAACATGTATTCTAAATAGGTTAGATACCTAGGATACCCATATTTCTTGGTAGGTAAGCCTTAGATAGGATAGTATCTAGCTATCCTAGGAAACCTAGGATAGTATTCCTAGGTTAGAGTGGTATGTGTAAGGTATCGGGATTTACTTGGTAAGGTAATGTAGGTTTTGCCTAGAAATAGGTATTGGAGTCTAGAGTCTAAGATAGGGTCAGAACTTGGTTCCCTTGGTTGGTAATGATCAAATATAGTGCTCCTAGACTAGTTTTGACTTCGGTTGACCATTTTGACCAAAAGTCAACAAAAGTCAATCGAGAGTCAAACTTAGCCTTCAAGCGACTAGATTTGACCAAAACCAAACCAGAGTTGACAAGTTGACTGAAAAAACATTTGACTTGTTTGACCTAGGGTCGACTCAATGTTGACCAAAGTTGACCAGAGTTGACTTTTTGACCAAAAGTCAAATATAAGTCAACCTTTGACCTCATTCGACCAAGTTTGATTTGGATTGACTCCCAGTGACCAGTATGACCTAATATGACTGAGTTTGACCTAGATTGACCTAGTTTTGACTTAGACTTGCATTTATGACTTATATTAGTTCCCTTTTTCGTTTAAAACCCTGTTGACTCATAGTATCTTATTTTAGGTTTGTGATTACTCTGAGCGTCTGTTCACCTTATCAGCTCAGGACCACAGGCGAGTACATTCACTGATAGTTTTCATTATCTTGATATCTGCTATATCTGATTCAGTTGTAGTGTCTTACTCGATTCCCAGTCATGATAGTTCACGGACTATTATATGTTGGATCATGACATAGGATGTTGTTCCTAGATTTTCATGGTATATTGGTACATATTCTGTCTTATTTTAGTGTATTGGTATAGACACCGATTTTAAAAGGGGACTTGCTACCCTCTTATGGAATCCCGTGTCATGACGTGTCATGTCCAGATCTATTATACTATTAGAGGATGGGGGAGTTATTAATGGTTGTGTGATCAAAATTCCCACAAGGTTCTTTGGTACATATGGTTCATAGCTATACCCTCGCCTCACGATGGGCAAAGCCTTACCCTACGTTGTTCATAGCTTTCCATGGTGACCGGCCTTATCGTTCTATTGTATGCAGGGTTCATAGCCGGTCCGATAGAAAGCCTGGACATATTTTCCTAAGCCGATCACATAACACACTAATAATTCAAGGCACCTTTTATATTTATTATCTTTGGTGACTAAGTTCTGTTCGGGAGAAGGGTTACAACCCCAGTCCTTGTTTGGTTTAGGGGTTGTAACTCGGCTTCCGAATAGTTTCCAAGTCATCCTATATATATGTATTATCGTCCTTTTCAGTACTCACATCTTGATATGTATATATTTCTGTTTATTTTGTCTTGTATTTTATTACACTGTCTCTTATAGCTTTTGTCAATTCACATGGAACTGCTGTTGGTGTTTGTACTTGCTCATTTTCCTGACAGGATACCGTTGACAATTTTACAGATGATTTAAAGGCAGATTGCCCGACCTATTATAGTGTCGAGTCAGATGGAGTAGACCCAGACTGTGGCTTGTTAGTAGAGCCACTAGACTTTGCTCACCCTGAGTAGTATAGCTTAGTTAGGTTTGTCTGGCCTGCGAGCCAGCTAGTACTTTCAGTTTGTAGTATCTTATATATATTTATGTGACTCTGGGTTGTTGTATATAGCTCTGGACTTGTGTATATCTCGGACTCATTTCCTGTTTTATCTATCATATTTCTCTTCCATGCTATCTACCTTAGTTTTGTATTTGTGATTGAGACTGTATTGCTATGTGACCTCCATTCGGAGAGTATATACTGTACAGGTACCTTTATCTGTTTTAGTCGTAGTATTTACAGACCCTATATACAGTGTTCTACCGCCGATACTACGGCGTAGGCTGGACGTAACCACGTGCTCGTGCCCCTCTTTAGGGTGCGGGTCGTGACAAACCGACCACCTCTAAAGATTGGATACGGATGACACATAGTAGCCTTAATAGTGTCATGAGTCACGTCGTCATGAATTGGACTTTATTTATCTTGACTAATGCTTCGCCGTTGTTCGGCAAGTGGAAGTATTCACTTTGGCCAGTCATGTTAAATTCAATTTCGTTTCCGACGACACAAGAATAAATACTACCATCGTCTTTTAGTTGTATATTACAGTAAAACATACGAACAACATTGTCATAAATTTTAGTAGATGTTTTAAAATAATCTCGGAGTCCTAAGTGTTCAAAGGTGGAAGCATACTCCGAAAAGATAATAAATTTTACCGACCGCCCAAGGCAAATTTTCCGGTAACGAAAAGAGGTAAACCAAGAGTCCGGTATTTTGAAAGATAGAAATAGGTTCGTGTCAAGTTCCTCTTCGTCGGTAGGACTAGCAGGACTGAACACGTTCACGAGTTCGTATTTCAAAGTGGAAGACGAAGCCGTGGACTCTTCCTTCTTGCTCTTAAGGAGCTTGGGGGCCATACAATTTAAAAGAGAGGAAAGAAGAGATACACCTCAAAAAATAGGAAGATGAGTAGTGAACACCTTCTTGAGCCTTGTAGATCTAAGGAGGAAGAAGATTGGAGCTAAAAGAAGATGGTAAAAGAAACTAGGGTTTTATTTCGGTTACTTGGGTGAAGAAAAAATAGGAAGAAGATGGGGTTTATATGGAGTTAGGGCCGGCTGAAACGTTTTTGGAAATTTAAAACAATGCCGACCAGGTTCGGCCAGAACTGGGTCAAAAATCGGGCCGAGTTCTGTCTGAGTTCGGCCACTTGATTTTTCAATTCATTTTATTAGTAATGAATAATAAACATACTCAATAACTTTAATTCTTTGATTAATTAACATTCATTACTTTGGGTTAGCTATAGAGGTCGGATCCCAGCTACTAAAGTCCGAAGACACTTGGCACCGTATCGCTGAGACTTTTACGTCTTTTTGACAGAAGTGCCCTTTCGGCTTGTACCCAAAATAACTTCAATTAATAAATCTCAAAATCTTAAGTTTTAAGTAATTTATTAAACATAACTTATTGTGAATCTAAAAATTCAAGTATGCCTAACTCGCGCAGATAATTGAAACGATTTTTAGCTAGCAATTTTGTGAAAATATCTGCTAATTAATGATCTGTGTCAATAAATTCTAAGCAAATATTCTGGTGTTGTTGGTAATCACATAAAAAGTGATAATGTGTCTCTATGTGCTTTATATGTGAATGGCAAACAGTGTTCTTAGTCAAGTTAATTGTGCTAGTGTTGTCACGGTATATAGGAATCTTCGTGTAGTACAGATTATAGTCTTCTAGGATTTTCTTCATCCAAAAAATATATGCACAATAACGTCCTGTGGCGGTGTACTCAACCTCAGTTGTTGATAAAGCAACATAGTTTTACTTCTTGCTAAACCATGATACTAAAGCTTTCCCAAGGAAATGACACATGCCGCTGGTACTTTTATGGTCTACTTTACATCGAGCAAAATTCGCATCTGAATAACTAATTAGGTCAAAAGATACAATTTTGGGATACCACAATCCGACTGTAAATGTTCTCTTAAGGTATCGAAATATACACTTAATGACACATAAGTATGATTCCTTAGGATTAGCTTGATATCGTGCACAAATGCATTCACTAAACATAATATTTGGGCGACTAATAGTTAAGTGTAAAAAACTACCAATCATACCTCGATACTTACGCTGGTCGACTGGTTTGCCACTTTCATCAATGTCAAGCCGTGTTGATATAGCCATTGGAGTTCCGATAGGCTTTACGTTGTCGAAGTCATACTTCTTCAGTAAATCCTTCGTGTACTTTGCTTGGTTGATGAATGTTCCCTATGAGTGTTGTTTGATCTGAAATCATAGGAAGTAGTTTAGCTCTCCCATCATACTCATCTCAAACTCAATCTGCATACACTTAGCAAATTCTTGACAAAGTTTTTCATGGATAGAACCAAAAATAATATCAACTACATAAATTTGCACAAGAAAAATAATTTCATCTGAGGACTTGATAAATAAAGTAGTATCAACTCTTCCTTTTGAAAATCCATTTTCAAGTAAGAAGGCACTTAGGCATTCATACCAAGAATGGTGTGCTTGTTTGAGTCCATAGAGTGCTTTCCTAAGTTTGAAGACGTGATCGGATTTTTGAAAATCTTCAAAACTAGGGGTTATTTCATAAAAACTTTTTCTTTTAAAAATTCATTTAAAAATGCACATTTCATATCTATTTGAAAAAGTTTAAAATTGTAAAAACATGCAAATGCACAAAACATGAGAATGGCTTCTAGTCTAGCAACAAGAGCATATGTCACATCATAATCAATACCTTCTTCTTGATTATAACATTGTGCCATAAGACATGCTTTGTTGCGTAGAACTTGTCTATCTTTACTAAGTTTATTTTGGAACACCCATTTGTTACCAATTATTGATTGACCAATAGATTTAGGAACGAGTTCCTAAATTGGTTTCTCTCAAATTGATTAAGTTTCTCAAGCATGATGTCAATCTAAAGCTCATCTGTCACGCCCCAGAACCAGAATACTGGAGAGTAGGGGCATACATAGCCAGCTACGTATAATAAAATAGAATCCATCTCGCTATACGGTCACGGATGTCTAGATATATGAGGATTTAACTACAAGCCATCAGTCTTCTAATGTCATAAACAAGCCTAGTGTCTCAATCACAAGCAAGTAAGTAAATGTTACAAGATGTAAGATCACCAAATATACAATAGTAAGGCGTCCCAAATATTACATATTTAGCTGATCATGAAGCTAGTCGTTACGAAATGTAAAGACTAACAAAAGTTTTAGTCATATATGATCAACCCTAGGATCTGTCCATCATGTTACAGCCCGTAGGCAAAATTAAATAAGGCATACAATACGAGCTAACAGGTGCTCGTCGGCTAAACGCCTCAAAATAATAACTTTACAATAGAGTGGAAGGGCCAAAAATAAATCCACTCATTGCCAGGATTCCGTCTAGTGGTCACCATCTGGCTGGAAAGTCGATAGATTCTCTGGAGCTGCTCCGGTATCTGGCCATACAAAACCAGCTGGGTCAGATCCCAGAAAGAGCAAGTGCCACAAAGGAAGCTTCACTTAGAAACTAAAACCAGCAATTAGCACAAGAGTATATATAAATAGTAAGAACTGGAAATATGGAAAAATCAGGATGATATACGACAAGATAAGCATAAAACTATTCAGATAACCAGGTTACAACCCGTAAACCAAACAAGGACCGGGGTTGTAACCCTTTATCTGAATGGAACTTGGTTTCCCACCATTTATCGGCAAGATAACATAAGAAATCAGGTCATGTAACAATCTTGTACAGGATCAAGATAAGACTAGACTGGTTATGCTTCATCCAACAATCACAGCCAAGCAATAAGTACGGCTTGATACTTTAACTAACTAGGATTATCACAGGCCTAGTTACTAACAAGATGCAACGAGATTGTTCCGACAGTCACAAGCCCTACAGACCATCTAGGTTACCCAGGTCGAATATTTGTTCAAGAGAGGGGGTGCAACACATGACAGTGTGTTGGAAATATGCCCTACTCGTCGGCAGACTACAAATCCACAAGCGCGCCCAGGTAATGGGATTGCCTGTAGCTGGGAAATCTCTTCATGACTACTGTGTTATTCTAGTTATTAGTCTTAGTCCATTTCAACAGGTACCCCTGACCGTGGTACTCAGGGGTCCTATCCTAAACATGATGCAAGACAAGACTGGTTTATTTGTACAAGCACAATCGCCCATGATGTCCAGGTTATTCATACTTGTCATGTTATGTTATGTCATGTTAGCTGTCGTAACAATAATTCGAGATATATTACGTCAGATATATTTGTCAAGAGTGCGCCACGATGGGCTACTGTCATGTCATGTTACTTGTCAAGAGTGCACCACTACGGGCCACAGTCGCGTTCAGGGAACATGTGCAGGATAACATAGTACACGCATTCTATCAAGAGACCCAAGTTACGCTGATGGTCACAAGACATGAACCTAATAATAACAATTAAATTATAAAATAAAAGGCTACGGAAGTGCCATGCGGCTCGGGCATATGCGGCCAGAAAAGAAGTCCATGCGACTGAGGGCGGTTCAGGGTGCATGTGGCTCAGAGAGGACAGGCATATACGGCTGAGGAGGGAAAGGCTCATGCGGCTCGGAGGGAATCAGGTTTATACAGCTAGAAGGGGCGGAAGCTTATACGGCTGGGAATGGAGGGACCTTATGCGGTCAGGGAAGAAGGTCCATGCGGCTCGGGAGAGTCTCGATCTTATGCGGCTGGGGAAAAGGGTGCATAGGCGGCTGGGGGTCATATGCGACTGGGAATCAAGTCTATGCAGCCCAATAGATCAATCCTCATGCGGCTGGGGATAAGTTCGTGCAGCATAGGCCATGCGGCCAAGTCATGCAGCAAGGGCTATGCGGCCAGGAAAAGAACTTGCCGCATAAAATGTTATGCGGCTAAGTTCATGCGGCTAGGGTACATGCGGCTGAGAACTGTTATTCTTCTCCATTCTTTCGAGAAGAAGAACCATGCAAGCCATGGCCCCCTAGCTCCTTAAATCCCTCAATCAGAATCCAAATTCGAACTTCCATAGGTCAAAATAGGGCAGAATGAAATTTTCAACAACATGGAACCATCAGAACTTGATAATAACCAGATTAAATAGATCAAAACCCAAGAAATTCAAAAATAAAATAAACTCAGATCTACAAGCAATGAGCCATGGAAATTAAAAATGCTAAGTACTAAAGTGTTTTAGAATGCTGTAGAGAAGAGAATGGAACAATAAAACTTGAGTTCCCCCATGAAGCAAGATGCACTTACCTAAGCTCTCCCTCTCTCTCTCAGGTAGGTAAAGAGTAATGGTGGAGAAGAAGGAGAGTAAATGAGGAGAGAGAAAGGGATGGGATTAATAAATGATGATGTGGTGGTAGGTAGGGGTTTTTCTTTTGGTCTATGATGAACCAAAAGCAACCCAAGCTGAACCAAGCCAAACTAAACAAGCCGAACCAAGCAAGGAGACATGCAATATAAGACAAAATACGTATACATATTCCAAACTACGTAATACGAACCACAAGCATTACAACTCTACCCACCTTAAAATAATTATGTCCTCGAAATTTAATTAAGAAGCTAGAGGGACAAGGACAAGTTATATTAATCACAGGCAAGCTATACTAGGCAATCAATCAATCCATCAATCAAGCAAGCAAGGAATCATAAGGAAGACATTATACCTCACGGGTCAAACAGGTCGGGATATCGCGATCGGATATCATCGTCATGCTCCTATGTTGACTCATCCAAAGAGTGATGACCCCAAGCAACTCGGACTAAATTGATAGTCTTGTTCTTGAGCATCTTCTCTCTCATGTCCAATATAGACACGAGTCTCTTCTCATACGAAAGGTTGGTACCAACAACCAATTCTGAATGATTCAGGATATAGATCGGGTCGGGAATATATCGTCGTAATTGGGATACATGGAATATGTCATGCACCTCACATTAAAACGGCGGAAGAGCGAGACAATATAATACATCACCTACTGGCTCCAAAATGTCGAAGGTCCTATATACCTAGGACTAAGCTTTTCCCGTATGCCGAAACGAATGACGCCACGGTTAGGCAAAATCCTCAAGAATACATGGTGGCCGACCGAGAATTCAAGGGGACGCCGATAAGAATCGGCCCAATGATGCTGGCGATCTTGGGCAACTCGAAGATGATTCCTGACTTTTCTGACCACTTCAACTGTCTGGGCAATCATTTTCGGACCGAGCATCTGCCTATCACCAACATCATCCTATGCTAGCGGGGATCTTTACTTCCTACCATACAGTACCTCGAACGGTGCCATCTGGATACTGGCTTGGAAACTGTTGTTGTACGAGAATTCCACCAGGTGCAGGTGATCTTCCCACTAACCACCAAAGTCAAGTGTACAAGATCTCAATATATCTTTCAGAGTCTGGATTGTGCATTCTGACTGACCATCTGTCTGCGGATGATAAGCTGAGCTGAAGTGGAGGTGAGTTCTCAAACTCTCCTGCAGGCTACGCCAAAAGTGCGACGTAAATATTGAATCTCGATACGAGGTGATACTGACTGGCACCCCGTGCAATCTAACAATCTGCCTGAGGTACATCTCCGCTAGCTGAGCCGTCGACTGACCAACTCTGAACGGGAAGAAGTGAGCCACCTTTGTGAGCTTGTCAACTATAACCCAAATAGCATCCCGGCCATCTAGGGATCAAGGTAATCCAGTCATAAAATCCATGGTTACATGCTCCCACTTTCATTCTGGAATCGGCAAGGGCTGAAGAAGTCCAGCTGGCCGCTGATGTTCAACTTTAACTTGTTGGCAAACCAAACACCGAGAGACAAATTGGGCTATCTCCCTCTTTATGCCATTCTACCAAAAGTGCTGACGAATATCACGGTAAATCTTCGTACTGCCCGGATGAATGGAATAGTGAGAACTGTGGGCCTCTGCTATGATCTTCTGTCTGATATCTCTACCGGGTACATAAAGATGCTTCCCATGCTGAAGTGTACCGTTCCCGTGGATGCATAACTCTGGTCTTCGTCCTGGCTCACACTCTGTTCAGAGTCGCTGAAGCTTGGAATCTGCTGACTGTGCCATCTGAATCCTCTCGACTATAGTGAACTGAACCTACATACTGGCCATCAATGCCACACTGGAAGGGAGAACAACTTCTATACCCATCTTCTGAAGATCTGATAACAGCTCTGGTTGTGCTATTAGGAAATAAACTCCGGCCCTCCTGTTTAGTGCATCTGCAACGACGTTGGCCTTCCCAGGATGATACTGCCGGTTGACATCATAATCCACAAGTAGTTCTAGCCATCTTCTCTGACGCATGTTAAGATCCTTCTGGGTGAAAACATACTTCAGGCTCTTGTGGTCGGTAAAAATCTCTACCCTATCTTCATACAAGTAGTGCCTCCACAACTTAAGTGCAAACACTACTGCTACCAGCTCCAAGTCATGGGTTGGGTAATTCCTTTCATGATCACGAAGTTGTCGTAATGCATAAGCTATTACCTTCCCATGCTGCATCAGAACACATTCCAAACCTCTGCCTGAAGCATCATAATACATTGAGAATTCTTCGGTCCCATATGGAAGTGTGAGAATAGGTGCCGTTATCAAGCCTTGCTTCAACTTCTCAAAAAAATCCTGGCACTCTGCTGTCCAAACAAACTGCACATCCTTGCGGGTCAACTGGGTCAATGGCACTGAAATCCGAGCAAAGTCTGAAATAAATCGCCGGTAGTAGCTGGCCAAACCAAGAAAACTACGGACTTCTACATCTGTGCTGGGCACTGGCCATGACTCATTAGCCACGATCTTCTGGGGTCCACTTCTACTCCTCATGTGGTAATGATATGACCCAAGTATGAAATACGATCGAGCCAGAACTCGTATTTACTGAACTTGGTATATAACTAATATTATCGGAGAATCGGAAGAACCACATGGAGATGCTGTTCATGCTCCACTACACTCTTGCTGTAGACCAGGATGTCATCTAGGAACAAAAATGCGATTCATGAGGTCCATGAATACTGCCGGCACATTGGTTGCTCCAAATGGCATAACAAGGAACTCCCAATGCCCATACCTCGATCTAAAAGTTGTCTTCGGGATGTCCTGCTCTCTGACTCTGATCTGATTGTATCCTGAGCGCAAGTCGATCTTCGAAAATACTGCTGCACCCTTGAGATAATCAAATAAGTCATCTATCCTCGGGAGAGGGTATTTATTCTTGATTGTCACTGAGTTCAAGGTACGATAATCTATACATAATCTGGATGTACCATCCTTCTTTTTCACAAGAAGCATCGGGGCTCCCCAAGGTGATCCACTAGCACGAATGAATCCTTTGGTTCTGAGTTCTTCAATCATCTTGTACAATATCTCCAATTCTGACGGCGCCATCCTGTAGACTCTCTGATACTGGGGCTGTCCGGGGATCAAGTCTATAGTGAACTCGATCTCTCGCTGTGGCCGCATCCCTGGAAGATCTTCTGGAAAAACATCTGGAAACTCTTTGACTATCCGGGGTAACTGTACCGCTGCTACTGCCATCCGCAATACTGGAGGAGAAGGTTTCAACTTCGTCTCGGGAAAAGAAAAACTTTGGCTCGCCTGGAATGCTAAAAACAACCCTACCAATGTGGCAGTCTATTCTAGCATACTGGTTCCTCAACCAATCTATCCCTAAGACCACATCATAATCGGCCATCGGAAACTCTATCAATCTAGCGAGGAATTCTCTACCGCTAACTATGATCCGACACAAGGAAAACACTCTATCTACTCCTGCAAGTCCATTACCAGTAAGTATATTAAGCCTTACTGATAACGACTCGGGCTCCAGTCCTATCTGTGTCGCGAATCGTGCAGACATAAATGAATACGATGCACCAGAATTAAATAAAGCTGAAGCTGGAAAGGAGTTGACGAGAATAGTACCTGCCACTACCTCTTATGGTGTTAATCCTTCCTCTACGGTCATCACCATAGCCTGACCATGTCCTCGGGGTGCTGGTCCCCTCTGCTGAAAGCCTCGCTACCTGCTCTGACTCAGGGATTGGGCTTGTGCATACTACTGGAGGTGTTATTGCTGGAATTCCTGGGTCTGAGGCGGCAAGTGCCTCTGAGGCTGATACTGCTGCTGCTGGACTGGTGCTGGTCCTCTCACCGAAGGACTAGAAAGGTTGGACGATGATGAACTACCCCTATTCGAGAATGATCCAAATTTATGATCTGCTGCTCCACAAGCCAGGCACAATTCCTGTGTCCTGCGATATTCTGCTACCACATGTCCTGGCTTCCCACAATACGAACATTCTACTGTAGAAGAGTGCTTCTGCTTCTGTTGCTGAGGGTACGTCGGGGCTGAATATTGAACCGACGTTACTGTGGCCGCCCACCTCGTAGCTCTAATGGTCAAAGCCCGAACTGTCGGGACTGGTGCTGAAGACTGATTCATCTGGCCGTAGGATCGCTTTCGACCCCCGGTCCTATCCACAATCCTCTGGGAGGTATACTCATGTCTCCTGGCTGCTCTCAAGACCGCATCAAAAGTCTGATGCTCAAACTGCTCTACTGCTAATAAAATCTCGAGATGGAGCCCCTGCTGAAACTGCTGGGCTCTATCGAACTCGGTTGCTACCAAGGTGAAAGCAAACCGACTAAGCCTAGAAAACTCGGCCGTATATCCGTCGACCGTCCTGCCCATCTTCTTCAAATTGGTGAACCTCGTCTGTAGATCGTATCGAGCTACAGCATCGAAGTACTTGGTCTGGAATCTCTTTCGGAATACTGCCCAAGTAATAGGCGCCCTTAATCCAATGGCCTACGTCGTCCACCAGCTACGGGCAAGATCCAATAACTGTAGGCGTACTACGGCCACCTTCTCATCTTCTGGGGTCCTGGCTACTTCTAGGATGACCTCAGTGTCCTGAAGCCATGCATCAGCAACAATAGCATCTTCGCTACCATCGAAGAAGGAAGTGTTCAAGCGCTTAAAGCTGTTGGCCGTGCTGTTACCATGATGACCTACTCTGGTCAAAGCCTCTGTCAATGCCTGGTGCAAGGCATCTCTTCGACGATCTTGGGAAGCTAAAAATGTCCTGATGAGACCCACCAAGGTGCCATCATCAGGCTCTGCAGGCTGGACTGGCTGAACTGGTGGCTCTTGACCTACAGTAGGCACTACTCTGGAGACTACTCCTGAATGCTAGGCTTGATCTCCAGGTTATTGCTGATCTACGGGCGGTGCTCTACCTTGCCGATCGGTAGGACCAGGAACAATATCGCTGGAGAAGATGACATAGGGAATAATAAGGAAGGACCATGACAGATCAAAGATGCAAGCATATGATCAGGTCAAGATTCTAGAGATTTAGAGAGTATGAGCAGAGATCAAGGGCAAGTACTGATTGAGACATCTATTCGGTAAACCCCCACATATCTTGATTTACAAGACCTGCGTGGGCCACCACTTAAACCATATCATTCCCCAGAACCAGAATACTGGAGAGCGGGGGCATACATAGCCATCTACGTATAATAAAATGGAATTCATCTCGCTATACGGTCACAGGTGTCTAGATATATGACAGTTTAACTACAAGCCATCAGTCTGCTAAGGTCATGGACAAGTCTAGTGTCTCAATCACAAGCAAGTAAGTAAATGTTACAAGATGTAAGATCACCAAATATACAATAGTAAGGCATCCCAAACATTATATATTTAGTTTATCATGAAGCTAGTCGTTACAAAATGTGAAGACTAGCAAGAGTTTTAGTCATATATGAGCAATCCTAGGATCTGTGAATCATGTTACAGCCCGTAGGCAAAATTAAATAAGGCATACAATGCGAGCTAACAGGTGCTCGCCGGTAAAACGCCTCAAAATAATAACTTTACAATAGAGTGGGAGGGCAAAAAATAAATCCACTCCTTGCCAAGATTCCGTCTAGTGGTCACCATCTGGCTGGAAAGTCGGTAGATCCTCTGGAGCTGCTCCTGTATCTGGCCATACAAAACTAGCTGGGTCAGATCCCAGAAAGAGCAAGTGCCACAAAGAAAGCTTCACTTAGGAACTAAAACCAACAATTAGCACAAGAGTATATATAAATAGTAAAAGCTGGAAATATAGAAAAATCAGGATGATATATGACGAGATAACCATGGAACTATTCAGATAACCAGGTTACAACCCGTAAACCAAACAAGGACCGGGATTGTAACCCTTCATCTGAACGGAACATGGTTTCCCACTATTTTTCGGCAAGATAACATAAGAAATCAGGTCATGTAACAATCTTATACAAGATCAAGATAAGACTAGACTGGTTATGCCTCATCCAACAATCACGGCCAAGCAATAAGTACAGCTTGATAATTTAACAAACTAGGGTTATCACAGGCCTAGTTACTAGCAAGATGCACCGAGATTGTTCCGATAGCCACAAGCCCTACAGACCATCCAGGTTACCCAGGTCGAATATTTGTTCAAGAGATGGGGTGCAACACATAACAGTGTGCTGGAAATGTGCCCTACTCGTCGTCAGGCTATAAATCTACAAGCGTGCCCAGGTAACGGGATTGCCTGTAGCTGGGAAATCTCTTCATGACTACTGTGTTATTCTTGTTATTAGCCTTAGTCCATTTCAACAGGTACCCCTGACCGTGGTACTCAGGGGTCCCATCCTAAACATGATGCAAGACAAGACTGGTTCATTTGTACAAGCACAATCGTCCATGGTGTCCAGGTCATTCATACTTGTCATGTTATGTTATGTCATGTTAGCTGTCGTAACAATAATTCGAGATATATCATGTCAGGTATATTTGTCAGGAGTTCGCCATGACGGGCCACTTTCATGTCATGTTACTTGTCATGAGTGCACCACCTCGGGCCACTGTCGTGTCCAGAGAACATGTGCAGGATAACATAGTACAAGCATTCTATCAAGATACCCAAGTCACACTGAGGGTCAAAAGACATGAACCTAATAATAATAATTAAATCATAAAGTACAAGACTACGGAAGAGCCATACGGCTCGGGCATATGCTGCCAGGAAAGAAGTCCTTGCGGCTGAGGGTGGTTCAGGGTGCATGCGGCTCAGAGAGGGCAGGCATATGCGGCTGAGAAGGGAAAGGCTCATGCGGCTCGGAGGGAATCAGGTTTATGCGGCAAGAAGGGGTAGAAGCTTATGCGGCTGGGAATGGAGGTGCCTTATGCGGTCAGGGAAGAAGGTCCATGCGGCTCGGGAGAGTCTCGATCTTATGCGACTGGGGAGACGGGTGCATAGGCGGCTGGGGTCATATGCGGCTGGGAATCAAGTCCTTGCGGCTCAATAGATCAATCCTCATACGGCGGGGGATAAGTTCGTGCAGCATAGGCCATGCGGCCAAGTCATGCAGCAAGGGCTATACGGCCAGAAAAAGAACTTACCGTATAAAATACATGCGGCTGAGAACTGTTCTTCTTCTCCATTCTTCCTAGAAGAAGAACCATGCAAGCCACGGCCCCCTATCTCCATAAATCCCTCAATCAGAATCCAAATCCGAACTTCTATAGGTCAAAATAGGTTAGAATGAAATTCTCTACAACATGGAACCATCAGAACTTGATAATAACCAGATTAAATAGATCAAAACCTAAGAAATCCAAAAATGAAATAAACTCAGATCTACAAGTAATGATCTATGGAAATTAAAAATGGTAAGTACTAAAGTATTTTAGAATGCTGTGGAGAAGAGAATGGAACAATAAAACTTGAGTTCCTCCATGAAGCAAGATGCACTTGCCTAAGCTCTCCCTCTCTCTCTCAGGTAGTTGAAGAGTAATGGTGGAGAAGAAGGAGAGTAAATGAGGAGAAAAAAAGTGATAGGGTTAATAAATGATGATGGTGGTGGTAGGTTGGGGTTTTTCTTTTGGTCCATGATGAACCAAAAGCAACCCAAGCCGAACCAAGCCAAACCAAACAAGCCGAACCAAGCAAAAAAACATACAATACGAGACAAAATACGTACACGTATTCCAAAATACGTATACGTATTCCAAAATACGTAATATGAACCACATGCATTACAGCATCATTAAAAGCATCTGCTACTATCTTAGATTCTACTTGAGGAATAAAAGCTACATTAGCTGCTACATTAATATCCTTAGTAGAACAACGTGTACTTAAACCTTTTGATTCTTTACCTATGACGAGTGTCTCTGGATAGTCTGGCATGAATTTCATTCTCTTTGGTAGACTTTCCAGATAGCTCTCTTTAGTAGCAGTATCTTCAGATATCTTGGATTTACCTTGTGCATCTTCATCATCACTATCGCTAGATCTGTGACTATTGAGCTCATCAAAAGTAACGTTAATAGACTCTTCAACAATCATAGATCTTTTTGTTAAAAATTATGTATCTCTTACTCTTAGCAGCATATCCGAAAAATATCCTTTCATCTGCTTTAGAGTCGAACTTACCCAAGTTATCCTTGGTGTTTAGGACAAAATAGCGACATCTAAAAACTTTAAAATAAGAAATGTTTGGGATCGTTCCAAACCACAACTAATATGGTATTTTCTTCGAGATAGGTCGAATCAACACCCTATTTAAAACATGACAGGTTATACTAACAGCTTATGTCCAAAAATACTTAGGAAGATTATGCCGATTCAGTATGACTCTAGCCATCTCGCCTAGAGTTCAATTCTTTCGCTCCATAACACCATTCTGTTGGAGAGTTCTAGGATAAAAAAATTTGTGGTAATATCCACTAACATCACAAAACCTTTTAAAATCAGTATTTACGAATTTGCTACCATTATCACTTCAGATTCGAGTAATCATGATGTCATTTTTGTTTTATACCTTTTTACAAAATATTTGTTCAAAAATAGTATCACTTTTATTTTATAAAAAGAAAACCCATGTATAACGAGAGAAATCATCAACAATCATAAGGTATAGAGCTTACCGCCAAGAGTAACGACTCTACTAGGTCAAAACAAATCCATATGAATTAACTACAAGGGTCTAGAGGTACTTACAACATTGATTGATTTAAAAGTTCACCTAGTTGCTTTATTCTTTCCAGAATCAGTACATACCATGTCTCTCTTGAATGTGATTTCTGGGAGACCTTTTATCAACCTTTTACATAGCCGTGAGATAGTATCCATATTGGCATGTCCTAACCTCATGTGCCATAGGTAGCTTTCATCTTGGTTGAATACCATGCACTTCTCTGCATTGTTAGTACTTTCCAAAAAGAATATATAAATACTGTCTTCCCTAATCTCTTCATATATGGGATTACCAGATGACATAGAATAAATTAAAACTTGTATTTAATAAAGTTGATGTCATAACCATTATCTGCCAAATGACTTATGCTCAATAGGTTATGTTTTAACTCCGTGACTAGACAGACGTCTTTTATTATTGGATAGGAAGACATACCAACAGTTCCCTTTCTGATTATATCACCTCTCAAGTTATTTTCGAAGGAGACGTATCCTTCTTTCTTTATCGATAGCGTAGCAAATAATGATGCATCACCAGTCATGTGCCGCGAACATCCGCTATCGAGAATCTACTTGCTTCTAGCATAAAAGGGTTGAGGGTCCACCTTATCGAAAGCCATTAGACATACATTTATAATGCTGCTAGGTCTGTCCTCCTTCTCTGATTCGCTGGTCATACTTTCGTGCCAGATGCATGTATTGGAATACTTTTGACATCTTGTAGCTTTCTTGCTTGACCTTGATCGATCATATGGACTTCTCTTCTTTGACAATGGATAGTTCTCTTCTGGATATATCCTGTCTTCTTACATCCAAAGCATATTGTTTCTTCTGCGTTGCTTTCACGGACGTCCTTCTTCTTTCGATTTGATCTCTCAAACTTTAAAAACTTTTTGAAGTTTCTGACTAGCATGGCTTGCTCATGACCACTTGATGATTCTTTGTCAGAATTATTTCATGTGACTCTTTGTGCTTTGAAGGCGATAGATTTATCTTTGGGGGTTGCTTCTTCAAATTCTTGTAAATCTAGTCCAAAGATATGGATAAGCTATTTTAGTGTTGGAAATTTATTTTGCACAAGTTATTTTATTCTACACTAAGAGAAGCAATAAAATTCCAATATATCGTGAGACATGAATATTTTGTGAGTCAACAAACCTATAATCTCCCGCAAAGGAGATTATATACTCAGTGAGTATAAACAAAGCCAGGCGTCCAATAGGAAGGGGATTCAAAAGTTTTAACCACCAATTCTTTATAAAATCTTCACAGGATCCCTGCACATCGAAACCCTCTACTGATTCGACCTAATCACTGATTAATTTGGTTAACAATCGATGAGAAAGCCAATCGTAAATAGGATGTACAACATAATACTTATATGCACGAAAACGTCAAGGGTTCACCATGAATTTTTCTTCCAAAACCCTCTAAACTTCACAACCGTCTAAACGAGAGCCTCTCCGACATCCTTGCGCCTCACCCTGACCGACTGTAAGTCGTTGCCGACCGTCGCAAAGTCGGGAATACATCCAAAACTGAGAAGGAACAGAGCAACTCTGTTATGTCACAAGAGTCAGGTACTCATGTTCATCATCCTCTAATTTCTTTATCTCGCAGTCAATTCATGAAATAATTAGTTCGTCATAAACCCAACATATACAACTAAAAGTCCTAGCAAACAGTTTAATTTTAGACGCCCTAAAACCTAGGGAAAATGAGTCGAAAACTCGACAAAAAACAGCATTGATACACTCTGTTTATAACAGTTTCGATACTATTTTGGAAGGCAGATTGTCACTAGTTCACTATAAATTCTATAAATCCAATTAAAGACTGTTGCAGACAACCTATAGGGCTTCACAATATAATTTGCAGAAGTCAATTTTATCGACTATGTGCCGAGAAATCGGTTCCTTAAAATTGCAAAAAAACTATTTTTAAATGTAGAATCTTGGAAAATTTCCCGATATGTCGTGCACCCTGACAAACCGGACGACGTTGTCGCAACCCATGAGCATCGAAAGACGCGTATAGATGTTGTCGACATGTAAGATTTGAGCATCGAAAGACGTGCATCCAATGGGCTAACTTATGTATGGCCCACCGAAATCTA
Organism: Iris pallida; assembly: GCA_029216955.1. Classification (NCBI taxonomy): domain Eukaryota; kingdom Viridiplantae; phylum Streptophyta; class Magnoliopsida; order Asparagales; family Iridaceae; genus Iris; species Iris pallida. The sequence goes on from JANAVB010022999.1 coordinate 4,812,556, forward strand.
ACTTTGGAAATACGGTTGGGTTCGTATCATTAAAATGGACTAGTAGACATATAATTTGATGACTTTAGAGACCGTTGATACTGGCATACTTTTCGATGCAAAGTGGGTCCAACGTTGGACATCATTTTAATCCGAAATTATGATTTTATCCCTGTATCTAGAATTGGACTTTTTGGCAGACATTCTTAGATATTTCTTTTATACCAAACGTGTCACAACCCGCACCCAATGTAGCAGTACAAAAAGTGGGTACGTCCAGCCTATGCCACAGTGTCGGAGAATATGACATGATATGACATGATATATAAACATACTATAGAGTAAGATACATGAAACGCTGGAGAATATATGAAGTAAAAGAGATGACTGTAAAGAAATATCTACTATAAGTAAAGGGCTAACAAAAGCTAGTGATGTAGAGTACAAGATAGACATGTGAACGGCTTGAATTTGCACATGAGTATTCTAAGAGTTTGCACATGATTACACTACTTTGGAATTCTTCACATGACCATTTATACTCCTCCGTACCCCAATCAATAAACAAGGATCCAGATAAGTTATGTTATTGCACATGATATCACATGAAGGCCCATAAATGGGTGCACAAGAATGTATACATGGGGGCTCTGTGAACACGAGAGTACATGAATCACAAGAGTTCACATGAATAGTGAAAGCACCGGAGTACATAATGAAAGTGAAACGCACATGATATACCGTAATCCGATACTCCCGAGGGGGATAACATCTTGTAAAGGGATCCATATAATACCAATCCATGTTAACAATGTGACAGCATCAAGTAAATTAATCTAGTGCATAAATGTAAATCATATCAAGTATGAAACGGTAAGAGAATATACTCGCCAGATATCCTGAGCAACAAATGTGTACAGATGTCTGAACTGGAGTCACAAGGTCATATTTAGAACAATACAGGTTACACAGTGTTTAATATATAATAATTGAAGTGTACAATGCAATCTACATGTTTCTACGTCATTCTAGGTCAAAGTCAACTCTGGTCAACTATACAGTCAAACTAGATCAACTCTAGTTAAACTAGTCAACAACAGGCCTAAACCAAACTCATATACATTCCTACACCATATATGAATATAGACAACATAATAACATAGCCTATAGGGCTGCACTATACACTAGGCCTATATACAATATAGATATAATACATATTTATATACATTACGATCATGCATACTTATATACATTACAATGAATGCATGTAATCATAAATGCATACATTCCTTACATATATACATAGAGCATACACAATATAGTTTAGTCTTGCTAAATTTCAAATGGGGCCATGACTAAGGTGGACAGGATCTAACCCTACAACTCAGAATAGATTGCTACAAACCCCAAACTCATGAACCATAACATATTGTAAAACCCCAATATTTCTAATTATTTTAGTATTTTTAAAAATTATTTTTGATATCATTAGGAATTAAATGGTAATTGATATATTCATAATTATAGATATATAGTATATGTATGAGTGTGCTAGATATATATATTTTTCTATTGTTAATAAATATAGGAAATTTTTGTTACGTATTAAATTTATAGGATTTTGGAATTTTTTTCATAAATATTTAAATATATATATGTTATATATATATATATATATATATATATATATATATATATAGTTATAGTTGTCTTTAAATAAAAATATATATATATATAAAGGATAGGAGGGGACCAGCCACGTGGGCCGGTCCACCTCAGCCCGTGCCCTCCCTTATGTTTTTTGGACGCAGCAGCAGCTGCAAGGGAGTGGGACCCGAACCCACACCCCCATATAGCAGCTGACCCCATAGGAGTAAAAACTGAGCCCCTTAATCTTACTCATATTCAGAATAAGAGAGAGAGCGGCGACAGTATATAAGCCGCTCAAAGCCAAAGTCGAACCCTAACCCCCTCTCGTACGCAAATACATCTCGACCCCAAGGCGCCAACCTTCCCCCATACCCCCGCACTCACCGTCGGCCGCCCACTCACCATCGACGACGTCTGGATCACCGTCGACGACGTCTGGATCGTCGTCAAATCGCTCGGAGTCGACAGTAAATAGAGGATACTCTGTTGTCGAAAAACTCAGGTACCCATCTTCCAATTCTGATTTCTTTAAATCTGTTCGACGAAAGTTTGCTCTATCGAATGTTGTACGTAGTAGACATAACCCACTCAAAATTCTTTCTAGTAGAATTGAGAGAAACCCCATATATCGCTCGGTATTCGAACCCAAATTTCCTAAAAAACTGTCGAAACAGAACAGTTTTTGGGCAGTCCAAAGCCCCGACTTGGAAGCCAATTTTTGACTCAAATACTGAGGATTTCAACCAACCAATTGAAAACAGTCGTTAACATTATAACCAAGAGTAGAACGCAACTTTTGGATCGGAGTTTCGTTTAATATGTAGGAAGAAATCTGTATGAGAAGTTGTCGGAAAAACTGGTTTCTAAATCACAAAATTTTGGAATTTTATCCGATACGACGTACGCCCCGACAAATCGGGCGACGTGGTCGCACGCTATACGCATCGAAAGGCGCATATGGACATTACGGATGTGTAGAAACTGACGGAACCCAGTTTCGTCGCATGTGCGCGACGAGACCAACGCGTATCCGTCGAGATACCCCGTATCGACGTTTTGCAAACTTACCCATAACTTCGTGTACAGTCGTCGGATCAAGACGAAACATGCGCCAACAGGTCCGAATTGAAATTCTGGTCCTGCATACCAAGTTTGGTTCAATTCTGAGAAGGTCGAATCGGAACCCAATTTTGGCGGGTCCGCGACCCACTCAAACGGGCGATTTTGTACATGGCTCCTCGGAATCCAAAATTGGACATACCGTTGAGTTCCTCTCCTCAAACTGAAACCGTAGACATATAGTATGATGACTTTAGAAATTGTAGACTTTGGCACGTATTTCGGTACAAAGCGGGTCCAACGACGGACATCGTTTTGACCCGAAATTATAATTTTGCCCCTGTTCCAGAATTTGACTTTTGGACAGGCATTTCCTAGGTATATCTTCTTCACCGAGATCATTTTTGATGTTTGTTTCAGCGTTTGAAGTCATCTATGATTTGTGAGTTTTTGGTGCTGACACTTGCTACTCTTGGACTTTCCACTTTGCACCATCAGGTAAGATACCTTGCCACCTTACTCTGTGTTTACTATATTCTTATTTTCAGTTGTTATTTTTAGCATTTTGTTTCATGATATTAAACTATGCATCCAAGTCACACTTGGGTGCAAGCGACTCTATCGGTCATTTTTTTTGCTTATTTATTCTCTTGTATTGACTTAGTTTATTGACCACCCATTGATGTTGAGGTATTGGCATATCTCATACGGCCTTGACACTTGTTGTATCATGTGATATGAGTCACATATAGGACATATTTCTGCGTAGTTGGCTGGCCACCGATACGTAAGGAGCGTGCGACGGATAGGAGTAACTGCCAATAGTATTGCATGTTAGAAGACTTGGCGGTTACTAGAGGTACATATCAGTCATGGAGATGATGATACTAGACATTGGGTGGGGAGAACGATACCTGACGTATGGGCTTCTTTATACTTCCATGATTACCTGTGCGCTCCTCCGGAGACGCAGGCTCCAGGTGCCCTCTGACATTTCCCAGAGCGTTATGGACACAGCCCTTCACATGGTACCCTCTGATGCTTCCCGAGCGTTATGGACGTAGGCCCCAGGTACCCTTTATGGGAACTATGCCGATCCCATTTTTCAGCCAGGGTTCATGCGTCGAAGGATTGTATCTCAACTGCATATTCACAGTAGAATGGTCAGGAACCCGATTGCATGCATACCTTTTCTCTTATTATATTATTACAGTTTATATGGCATGGTGTTTTCTTGTATCTTGCTATGTCCCCTGAGGACCTGGTTATCTCTCCAGGTTTAGACGATATTCCACAGGAGTACGGAGCGACATTGGAGCTATCTTACGTTGATGACGAGGCAGTCACTACTGATTTCTAGTCTATTCTATTTATGAGACATTAGTGGATATTATTTTACATATCTTTTTATTCTATTTGCGGAGGTTGGACTCTGATCTTGTGAGACTATTTTTCATAGCTGTTTGGAGTGAGTATGTTCACCCGGCTATCTTTTGATACTCTTATTTATTTATTTGGACATCATTATCTTCTGTGTAGAGCTATGATGAGATTAGATATGTTATTCTGGCCTGTGATTATTTATTTACAGCTTATGTACATATATGAGGATTCTATATATTGGAGTATTCTTCGTATATGTGCAGCTGACATATTCACGTACTTGGTCCTACGTATTTTGGGACTGGGGCGTTACATATTTTTGTGGTGGCCCATGCAGGTCAGATTTAATATTGTTGGATTACATGACTGTTCCCAACAAGCATGCATATAGGAATAGGAATATCTCATCCAGAACTACTATTACCCCTTGGCTTCCAATTTTTTGAAACTTTCTTGATTATTCGATTTACTTCCTATCTAATCTTTCCTAATATCAACTTATCTTCCTTGTGCCAACAGTATGAATTACGAAGCGGACGCACTTCTGCCTTGGCCCTCACATCTAGCGAGGAGACTACCTCAGAGGGACAAAATCTTCCCATGACTCCAGCGACACCCTACCAGCCAGAACTGTCGTAGCCTACTACGACACCGACGACGGAGTACCCAGATATCACAGCACCCCTAGGCAGTCAGGCTGGGCAGACCACTACCATACCACCGGGAGGGAATGTACCACTACCACCACCACCACTAGTCCCTCAGCAGTTTTCTCCACTGTCGGGACCTCAGATGCCTCCACCACCGACTGATGGGAGCCCTACTACTCAGTTTATATATACCATGATGCAGGCTCAGTGGCAACACACTGAGCTGATGAGACAGACGATGATGGCAGCCATGGTTAGACCTCCACCACCACCTCCAATACCAGTACCAGCACCGGCTCTGCATCCCCATGAAGGCTCTATCAAGAATTTTACAGATATGAACCCCAAGGCCTTTAGGGGGAACGGAAAAGCCATTAGAGGTGTCACAGTGGCTTATCAGTACCGAAAAGCTACTGAAGGCATCCCAGTTGCCAGCTTGAGATTGGATGGTAGCAGTGGACCTACTGTCAGAAGACAATGCTCACCACTGGTGGAAGGCGAAAGAGAGACGATTAGGCACTGGGATCACCTGGAAGCAGTTCTATGATGCATTCTATGAGAGATTCTTCCCTATTCATGTTCGAGATGGTCTCTATGACCAGTTCCTTCATCTGAAGCAAGGGAATATGACAGTTGATGAGTATGACTCGGAGTTCAATCGGCTGAGTCGATTTGGTATGGGATTGATTCCGACAGAGTTAGAGAAGGCGAGGAGATTTCACCAGGGCTTGCACCAGAGCTCAAGTCTTATACGACTACCCAGTCTCGAGTCTCCCATTCAGCTGTCTTGGAAGAAGCTCGTGCTCAGGAGATCCTTCGCAAGGAACAGCAGCAGACATCGAGGCGCCATACCCCAGCAGTTACACCAGCCCGAGCCACTCAGAGTGGACCTATCAGTAGGACCAGAGGACAGTTCCAGCAAAGGCCCTCACCTTATCAGAAGCCCGTTTTCTATTACTGCGAAAAACAAGGACATATCCAGAACGACTGCAGGACTCGTCTTGGATTATGCTTGAGATGTGGATCCAATCAGCACATGCTCAAGGATTGTCCGGAGCAGCATGCAGTAGTACAAGCTCGGCAAAATCCGAGGCCCACAACACCAGCTCTCCCAGCACCACTGCCTATAGCAGGAGCACCTCGTCCACCATTGCCTCCCCAAGGCACACAGTACAACAAGGCCAGAGCTCAGGGCCCGGGACAAAATTTTGGACATTCATTCTCACTTGCTGTTGAGGATATAAAGACAGAGGCGGAGGTTATAGCAGGTATGGTTCTAGTTGTATCTTTTTCTGCTATTACATTATTTGATACTGGAGCCACACATTCATTTATAGCCACTAGTTTTCCACTAGACACAGCATTCCTATCACACCCTTAGCTAAGAATGTTAAAATCCTCACTGGAGGAGGAGTTGTACCTGTTAGTGGTGTTTATAGACTTTGTCCTGTAGTGATAAATGGTAGAGAGATGGTGGCACGACTTCTAGTATTCCCTATGCCGACATTCGATGTGGTTCTTGGAATGGACTGGTTGAGCCAGCATTTCGCTCTCATAGACTGCCATAGGAGCAGTATTATCTTTAGACCTCCTAATGCAACGGAGTTTGAGTTCACCAAAGAAAACGGAGATAGTTGTGATGCACCCACATCGGAAACTCACATAATGATGCATGACACCCCACAGCACCCTATTATCACCGAGTTTGAGGATTTATTCCCCGAGGAGTTGCCAGGACTACCACCTGACCGAGATATTGAGTTTTCTATTGAGCTTATTCTCGGAGCCGAGCCTATTTCATCTCGAGTATATCGTCTGGCACCCAAGGAGTTGGTAGAGATAAAGACGCAGATTGATGACTTATTAGAGAAGGGATTTATTCGTGCCAGTGCGTCACCATGGGAAGTACCCGTTCTTTTTGTACCTAAGAAAGACGGGACAATGCGCATGTGCATCGACTACAGAGCATTGAATGCAGTGACGGTGAAGAACAAGTATCCCTTGCCGTGTATAGACGACCTATTCGATCAACTGAGTGGAGCAAAAGTATTCTCCAAGATTGACTTACGATCGGGCTATCACCAATTGAAGGTTCGGAAGGAAGACATTACAAAGACGGCCTTTCGTTCGAGGTATGGACACTACGAGTTCTTGGTCATGCCTTTCGGTTTGACCAATGCTCCCACAGTTTTCATGAATTTAATGAACAAGATCTTTCACCAATACTTGGACAAATTTATTGTGGTCTTTATAGACGATATCTTGATTTACTCCAAGAGTCAAGAGAAGCATGAGCAGCATCTACGGATAGTTTTGGGAACATTGAGGAACGAGAGACTCTTTGCGAAGCTTAGCAAGTGTGATTTCTTTCTCAAGGAGGTATCATTCCTTGGTCATATTGTTACGGGCGATGGTATATCAGTAGACCCAAAGAAGATCACAGCAGTTAAATCATGGCCCGCTCCCACAACAGCTTCTGAAGTGAGAAGTTTCCTCGGACTTGCGGGTTACTACCTACGGTTCGTAGAAGATTTCTTTCGAATAGCGGGGCCCATGACTCGATTGACTTGCAAGGATCAGGAGTTTGTATGGATAGACGAGTGTCAAGCCACTTTTGACGAGTTTAGGAAGCGATTGACCACAGCACCAATCTTGACACTACCATCGGGCCCAGGAGGATTTGTGATCTACAGCGACGCATCCGGAAAGGGATTAGGATGTGTATTGATGCAGCACGTTCGCGTAGTAGCATATGTATCGCGACAGTTGAGAGTACATAAGAAGAATTATCCGACCCACGATCTACAGCTCGCAGCGGTGATCTTTGCTTTGAAGCTATGGAGACACTACTTGTACGGCGAGAAGGTTGATATCTACACTGATCATAAGAGCCTTAAGTACGTGTTCACACAAAAGGAGTTGAATATGAGACAGCGACGTTGGTTGGAGTTAACGAAGGATTATGAGATTGAGCTACATTATCATCCGGGCAAGGCTAATGTCGTGGCAGACGTATTAAGCCGTAGGCCCATGGCACACTTTTTGACTACACAGAGGGAATTGATTAGAAACTTGGAGCAACTTGGTATTGAGGTAGTATTACCTGGAGCAGACGGCGTATTAGCCAACCTTCAAGTGCAATCATCATTGGTAGAACGCATCAAGGCAGCATTGCCTAATGATGCTAGATTTCGACGGCTGAAAGAGAGGACTGAAGCAGGAGAGCAGACAGGATTGAGGATCCACACCTATGGGATATTGCGATGTGGTGATCGCATTTAATCTCCCAATGGAGATCTACGGCAGGAGCTTATGGCAGAGGCTCACAGTTCGACTTACTCTATTCATCCCGGAGGGACCAAGATGCATCGTGACTTACGACAGTATTATTGGTGGCATGGAATGAAGCGAGAGATATCTTGTTTCGTTGCCAAGTGCTTGGTATGTCAACAAGTGAAGGCGGAGCACCAGAGAACGGCTGGACGATTGTAGCCGCTACCCATTCCCGAGTAGAAGTAGAAGCACATTACTATGGATTTCGTCATGGGTTTTCCTCGAAGTCCTAGAGGACGGGACGCAGTGTGGGTGATTGTTGATAGACTTACGAAGTCGGCCCATTTCTTACCTTTTAGAGTGGGCCAGTCGACAGAGGTATTGGCAGAGATGTATATGGAGCAGATTGTGAGATTGCATGGTGTGCCTGTTAGTATTGTGTCGGACCGTGACTCGAGATTTACCATGCACTTTTGGAAGAGCATACAAGAGAGTTTGGGCACCCGATTGAAGTTTAGCACATCGTATCATCCATAGACAGACTGTCAGTCGGAGCGTACCATTCAGACGCTAGAGGATATGTTGAGAGCGTGTATGCTTGATTTTGGCGGTTCGTAGGAGGACCATCTCCATCTTGTTGAGTTTTCCTACAACAATAGCTATCAAGCGAGCATTCATATGGCTCCGTTTGAAGCGTTGTATGATAGGAAGTTTCGGTCTCCTGTTTGTTGGAGCGACATAGGAGAGCGACAGATATTTGGTCCCGAGTTGGTCTTGAGCACAGTGGAGACAGTGAAGAAGATTCAGGACCACCTGCGAGCAGCGCAGGATCGTCAGAAGCAGTGGGCAGATAATCGTCGTCGACCCTTGGAGTTTAAAGAGGGTGACCATGTGTTCTTGAGGATATCCCCCACTAGAGGCACGATTCGATTCGGAGGACGTGGCAAGTTGAGTCCAAGGTACATCGGCCCTTTCGATGTCTTGGAACGTGTTGGAGAGGTTGCCTATAGATTGGCCTTGCCACCGTCGCTAGAGGGAGTGCATGACGTATTCCATGTATCTCAGTTAAGGAGGTACGTGGCGGACAGTAATCATGTGCTTGATCACTCCGAGATCACAATTGGACCGAGTTTGTCGTACGAAGAGCAACCAGTAGGTATCCTCGATCGTCGAGTGAAGGTATTGCGGAACCAATCTATTCCATTGGTTCGCGTGGCATGGAAGCATCACTCGCCAGGGGAGTCTACTTGGGAGCGCAAGGACGACATCCGAAATCGCTACCTGCAGTTGTTCGAAAATGAAGGTATGTCTTGCATTTTTAGTGCTATTATATTTCCTTGCATTGCATTTGATCCCCCGACCTTAGTTTAATTTCGAGGACAAAATTTTCTTTAAGTTAGGTAGGATGTAAAACCCCAATATTTAATTATTTTAGTGTTTTTAAAAATTATTTTCGATATCATTAGGAATTAACTGGTAATTGATAAATTAATAATTATAGATATATAGTGTATGTATGAGTGTGCTAGATATATATATTTTTCTATTGTTAATAAATATAGGAAATTTTTGTTACATATTAAATATATAGGATTTTGGAATTTTATTCATAAATATATAAATATATATATGTTATATATATATATATATATATATATATATATATATATATATATATATATATATATATATATATGTATATATATATATGTCATGCCCCAGAACCAGAATACTGGAGAGCGAGGGCAGACACAGCCAGCTACGTATATTGAAATGGAAACCACCTCGATATACGGTCACGGCTGTCTAGAAATATGAGGGTTTACTACAAACCAACAGTCTCTTATGGTCATGAACAAGCCTAATGTCTCAATCACCAGCAAGTAAGTAAGGTCGCAAGATATATGATCATTAAATATACAATAATAAGGCGTCCCAAATATTACATATTCAGCTGATCATGAAGCTAGTCGTACAAAATACGAGGACTAGCAAGAGTTAAGTCATACATGATAAACCCTAGGATTTGTTAATCATGTTACAGCCCGTAGGCAGACAGTAAGTAAAGTGCATCGAGCTAACAGGTGCTCGTCGGCTAAACGCCTCAAAAGAATAACTTTACAATAGAGTGAGCGAAACAAAATAGAAAAACCCACCAGTAGCCCGGGTTCCTTCTAGTCGCCACCATTGGGCTGGAAGCTTGGTAGATCCTCGGGAGCTGCTCCGAAATCTGGCCACACAAAACCAGCTGGGTCAACCCCAGAAAGAGCTAGTGCCACAAGGGGCCACGAAATAAGAACAAAAGCCAGCATTCAGCACAAGAAAATATAACATTAAAACTAGAATTTATGAAAACATGTCAGGATGATATACGACGAGATAACCATGGAACTATTCCGATAGCCAGGTTACAACCCGTAAACCAAACAAGGATCGGGGTTGTAACCCTTCATCTGAACAGAACTTGGTCTCCCACCATTTATCGGCAAGATCATAATGCAAGAAATCAACACAGGGAGCAATCTTGTACTGGATCAAGACATGGCTAAACTGGTTACACCTCATTCAATCAATCACGGCCAAGCAGATACTACGGCTTACTACTTTAACTAACTAGGGTTGTCACAGACCTAATTACTAACCAGATGCAGTGAGATTGTTCTACAGCCACAAGCCCTGCAGACCATCCAGGTTACCCAGGTCAAAAATTAGGGGTTGAATTCAGGTGGGTACATCGCCCAGAAGACAAATGTACCCTTAGGTGACTTAGAGGGTGCAACACGCGACGGTGTGCTGGAAATGTGCCCTACTCGACGGCAGACTACAGATCCCAAGAGCGCCCAGGTAACGGGATTGCCTGTAGCTGTGTCAATCTCTTCATGACTACTATATTATTCTAGTATTAACCTTAATCCATTTTAGTAGGAGCTCCTGAACGTGGTACTCAGGAGTCCCATCCTAGATATGATGCAAGACAGGACAAGTGGATTTAACAAGCAAGCAAGAAGGAACCACCCACGGTGTCAAGCCAAGTCAAGTTAAATTATCGAGATAAATCATGTCAGGGTACTTGTCAGGAGTGCGCCACGACGGGCCACTATCATGTCAGGTTGGTCATGTCAGGAGAGCACCACTACGGGTCACTGTCGTGTTATGCTAGTTTCTTGTCATACCAAGCCATGTACAATAGTCATTCCAAACATATTAAGTAAAATCAAGCTCATGACAAAAGGCATAAGGATATAAAATGGGCGTAAAATATCTAATAAAATATCAATATACAGGACTATAGAAAAGCCAAGCTTAAAGAAATAAGACCAAAACTCCAAGAGCCAATGGGTTAAACAAGGGGTCAGGGGAGCAGCGTACGAAAAAGTCACGCATGCTGAAGGGGCAGCGTAGGTGAAAAGTCACGCACGCTACAGCGAGCAGCGTAGGTGAAAAGTCATGCACGCTGAGAGAGCAGTGTAGGTGAAAAGTCACGCACGCTGAGAGAGCAGTGTAGGTGAAAAGTCACGCACGCTGAGAGAGCAGTGTAGGTGAAAAGTCACGCACGCTGAGAGAGCAGTGTAGGTGAAAAGTCACGCACGTTGAGAGAGCAGTGTAGGTGAAAAGTTACGCATGCTGAGAGAGCAGTGTAGGTGAAAAGTCACGCACGCTGAAGGGAGCAGTGTGCGTGAAAAGTCACGCACGCTCAAGGGAGCAGTGTGCGTAAAAAGTCACGCACGCTCAAGGAGTCACACTTCCAACAGGAAGCGTACTCAAGTCTGCGTACGCAGTGCTAAGGAGCGCGCGTAGCTCAGGGTGCGTAAGCTAAACAGCTCTGCACACCCTGCTCACTGTCTTCTCCAGACAGCAAGAACACCATGGATGAACCCAAGGCTTCAAAGCATCATAACTTGGCCATCCGAACTCCAAATCCAGATTTCTAAAGTTCCAACTTGGGTAGAATTGAATGCTCTTCCACTTGGAAACACCAAAACCCATGAAATCCAACTTAAGAGATCAAACCATGCAAAAATCTGAAAATATAAATAACTTAGATCTAGAGCAAAGGAGACTTCAAATCACAAAATACCAAGTTCTAATGTTGATCACCATGTCCTAATCTAGCAAATGAACCAAGAAAATAGGGCTCTCATGAAGTGGCAAGGTGCACTTGCCTAGGGTTAGGAGAGTTGTGGAGGAAGGAGAAGAAGAAGAAGAAGGAAATTAATGGTGGAAGTTATGAGGAAAGAGAGTGGTAGGTGGGGGTTATAAAGAGGGGGAGTTATGGTGGGATGAGGGTGGAGTGTAGGTTAAGGTGATCCAATACCAATAAACCAAACCCAACCGAACCAACCCAATAAAACCGAGCCATGACAAAAACCTAAAATACGAGAAATACGGAAATTCCACAAGTTGAGAAAAATAAAAATACATGCCAAAATCCAGATACGAGTATAAATACGAAATACAGGAAATACGGGAAATGAGGGTGACAACTCTACCCACCTTAAAAGAATTCCGTCCTCGGAATTTAATCAAGGAGCTAGAGATTGGTCTAGCTTGTCACGATAAGCTACATTAAGCACAGGCAAGTTACACTAAGCAGTTCAATCATGCAATCATACAATGCAATCAAGGAAGGGAAAATGTAAGGCATAAGAAAGACAATATACCTCACGAGTCAAACAAGTAGGGATATCGCGATCGGATGTCGTCCTCACGCTCCCACGTTGACTCACCTAGAGAGTGATGACCCCAAGCAACATGGACTAATTTAATAGTCTTGTTCTTGAGTATTTTCTCCCTCCGGTCCAATATAGACACAGGCTTTTCCTCATACGAAAGGTTGGTACCAACAACCAATTCCGAATGGTCTAGGATGTGGCTCGGGTCCGGAATATACCATCGTAATTGGGACACATGGAATACATCATGTACCTCACTTAGCGACGACAGAAGAGCGAGACGATAGGATACATCTCCTACTCGCTCTAGAATATCGAACGGCCCTATATACCTAGGACTAAGCTTTCTCCGTACGCCGAAGCGAATGATGCCGCGGTTAGGCGAGATCCTAAGGAATACATGGTCGCCGATAGCAAATTCTAAGGGACGTCGATGAGCATCGGCCCAATGGCGCTGGCGGTCCTGGGCAACTCGGAGGTGATCTCTGACCTTCCTGACCACTTCAACCGTCTGAGAAATCAATTCGGGTTCGAGCATCTGCCTCTTTCCGATATCGTCCCATGCTAGCGGGGATCTGCACTTCCTGCCATAAAGAGCCTCGAATGGTGCCATCTAGATACTGGCCTGATAACTGTTATTGTACGAGAATTCCACCAGGTGCAGATGATTCTCCCATGAACCACCGAAGTCAAGGGTACAGGATCTCAACATATCTTCAAGGGTCTGAATTGTGCGCTCTGATTGTCCATCCGTCTGCGGGTGATAGGCTGAGCTGAATTGAAGGCGAGTCCCCAAACTCTTCTGTAAGCTGCACCAAAAATATGATGTGAATCTTGAATCCCTGTCTGAGGTGATGCTGACTGGCACACCGTAAAGCCTGACGATCTGTCTGAGATACATCTCTGCTAACTGCGCCGTCGACTGTCCAACTCTGAATGGGAGAAAGTGTGCCACCTTAGTAAGCCTGTCCATAATTACCCAAATAGCATCCCTGCCGGCCGGAGATCTGGGCAATCCGGTCACGAAATCCATGGTTATATGTTCCCATTTCAATTCTGGGATCGGTAAGGGTTGAAAAAGTCCAGTGGGCCTTTGATGTTCAGCTTTAACCTGTTGGCAAACCAAATACCGAGAGACAAACCGGGCTATCTCCCTTTTCATGCCATTCCACCAGAAGTGCTGACAAATATCACGGTACATCTTCGTACCACACGGATAAATAGAATATTGTGAACTGTGGGCTTCTGCCATGACCTTCTGTCTGATATCTCCACTGGGTACACAAAGACGAGTGTCGTGCCGAAGTGTACCATCTTCATGGATACATAGCTCTGGCCTTCTTCCTGCTTCACACTCTGCTCTGAGTCGCTGGATCCTGGAATCTGTTGACTGTGCCACCCGGATTCTCTCAACTATGCTGGACTGAACCTATATGCTGGCCATCAATGCCACACTGGTTGGAAGAACCACTTCAATTCCCATCTTCTGAAGATCTGCCAATAATTCTGGTTGCGCCGTCAGAAAATAAACACCGGCTCTCCTGCTCAATGCATCGGCTACAACGTTGGCCTTCTCGGGATGATACTGCAAATCTACATCATAGTCCACCAGTAGCTCGAGCCATCTTCTCTGCCGCATATTAAGGTCCTTCTGGGTGAAAACATACTTCAGGCTCTTATGATCAGTAAAGATCTCCACTCTATCTCCGTACAAGCAGTGTCTCCACAACTTCAAAGCAAACACTACCGTCGCCAATTCCAAGGCGTGGGTCGGGTAATTCTTCTCATGATCACGTAGTTGACGTGACACATAGGATATTACCTTCCCATGCCCCCAATCCTCTGCCTGAAGCGTCGCAATAAACTGTGAATCCTCCGGTCCCATCTGGAAGGGTGAGAATGGGAGCCGTTATCAAACCTCGTTTTAACTTCTCAAATGATTCCTGACACTCTGTTGTCCAAACAAACGGCACATCCTTACGAGTTAACTGGGTCATCGGCGCTGATATCCTTGTGAAATCTGAAACGAACCGCCGGTAGTAGCCGGCCAATCCAAGGAAGCTGCGAACCTCTGCCACTGAGCTGGGTACCGGTCATGACTCGATAGCCACAATCTTCTGGGGATCCACTTCCACTCCTCCTCGGGTAATGATGTAACCCAAGTATGAAATGCGATCGAGCCAGAACTCGTATTTACTGAACTTGGCGTACAACTGATGCTCCCTAAGCGTCTGAAGGACAACTCTGAGATGCTGCTCATGCTCTGCTTTACTCTTGCTGTAGACCAGGATGTCATCTAGGAACACGATCACAAATTGGTCCAAGTAAGGCATGAAAATGCGATTCATGAGATCCATGAATACGGCCGGCGCATTGGTCGCTCCAAAGGGCATAACAAGAAACTCCCAATGTCCATACCTCGATCTGAATGTTGTCTTCGGGATGTCCTGCTCTCTGACTCTGATCTGGTGGTATCTCGACCGTAAGTCGATCTTCGAAAACACTGAAGCCCCTCTGAGCTGATCAAACAAGTCATCTATCCTCGAAAGAGGGTATCTGTTCTTGATTGTCACCGAATTCAAGGTACGATAATCAACACATAGCCTGGACGTACCATCTTTTTTTTCACAAGAAGCATCGGGGCTCCCTAAGGCGATCCACTTGCACGGATGAATCCCTTGGTCCTCAGTTCTTCAATCATCTTATATAAAATCTCCAACTCTGAAGGCACCATCCTGTAGACTCGCTCTGATACGGATGCTGTCCCGGGAATCAAGTCTATAGTGAACTCAATCTCCCGCTCCGGCGGTATCCCTGGAAGCTCCTCTGGAAAGACATCTAGAAATTCTTCAACTATCTGGGGTAACTGCACTGCTGCTACTGCCATCCGCAATGTTGGAGAAGATGGCTCCACTGTGCCTCTGAAAAACGAAAACTCTGGCTCGCCGGGGATACTAAAGACAACTCTGCCAATATGGCAGTCTATCCTAGCATACTGGTTCCTCAACCAATCCATGCCTAGGACTACATCATAGTCTGCCATAGGAAACTCTATGAATCTAGCGGGGAACTCCCTACCGCTAACTACGATCCGACACGAGGAAAATACTCGATCTACTCCCACAAGGCCATTACCAGTAAGTATATTGAGCCTCACTGATAATGACTCGGGCTCCAATCCTATCTGTGTCATGAATCGTGCATACATAAATAAATGCGATGCACCAGAATCAAATAATACAGACGTTGGAGAGGAGTGAACGAGAATAGTACCTGCCATCACCTCACCTGGTGCAACTTCTTCTTCCATAGCCATCATCATGGCCTGACCTTGTCATCTGGCTGCTGGTCCCCTCTGCTGGAAACCTCTCTGCCTATTCTGGGTCTGAACTTGGGCTTGTGCATACTGCTGGGGGTGCTGTTGCTGGAATACCTGAGACTGAGGCGGCAAGGGCCTCGAAGACGGATACTGCTGCTGTTGAACTGGTACTGGGGCCGGTCCTCTCACCGAAGAGCTAGAAGGGTTGGATGCTGATGAACCACCCCTATTCGGGCAAGCTCCTATCCTATGATCTGCTGCTCCACATGCCAGGCACAATCCCTGCGCCCTGCGACAATCTGCCACTACATGGCCTGGCTTTCCGCAATAAGAACATTCCATCGCGGAAGTCTGCTTCTGCTTCTGCTGCTACGGGTACGTCGGGGTCAAATGCTGAACCGACGTTACTGAGGCCGCCCGCCTCGGAGTTCCAATGGTCAATCCCCTAGCTGCTGGGGCTGGAGCTGATGATTGGTGTATCTGACTGTGGGACCGCTTCCTACTTCCGGTCCTATCCACGATCCTCTGGAAGGTGTATTCATGCCTCCTAGCTGCTCTCAAGACTGCATTGAACGTCTGGTGCTCGAACTGCTCAACCGCCAATAAGATCTCCAAATGCAGCCCCTGCTGGAACCGCTGGGCCCTGTCAAACTCGGTCGCTACCAAGGTGGGGGCAAACCTACTGAGCCTAGAAAATTCCGATGTATAACTGTCGACTGTTCTGCCTCCTTGCTTCAAGTTGGTAAATCTGGTCTACAGGTCGTACCGAGCCACAGCATCGAAATACTTCGTCTGGAATCTCTCTCTAAATACTGCCCAAGCAATGGGTGCCACTAATCCCATGGCTTGCGCCGCCCACCAACTGTGAGCCAAGTCCAACAACTGCAGGCGTACCACCGCCACCTTCTCATTCTCGGGTGTTCTAGCTGCTTCTAGAATCACCTCGGTATCCTGAAGCCATGCATCCGCAGCAATCGCATCCTCGGTGCCGTCGAAGAAAGGAGGGTTCAATCGCTTGAAGCTGTTGGCCGCCTGGTTCCCTGGATGTCCGCCTCGGGTCAAAGCATCTTGAACTGTCTGGTGCAGGGCGTCGCTTCGACGATCCTGGGAAGCTATCAAGGTTCTGATCAGGCCTACTAAGGTACCATCATCTGGCTCTGCGGGCTGGACGGGCCGAACTGGTGACTCTCCTACAGTAGGTATCACTCTGGAGGAGACTCCGGAATACTGGGCTTGATCTCCAGGTTGCTGCTGGTCTACGGGAGGCGCTCCTCCTTGCTGATTGGCAGGGTCAGGTACAGTACCGCTGAGGAAGATGACACAGGGAAACAATAAGGAAGGACCAGGACAGATCAACGATACAAGCATGTAATCAGGGCAAGAATTTCAGGGATTTGAAAATACGGGCGGAGATCAAGGACGAATACTGATTGAGACATCTATTCAGTAAACCCTCACATTTCTTGATTGACAAGACCTGTATGGGCTACCACTTAAACCGTGTCACGCCCCAGAACCAGAATACTGGAGAGCGGGAGCAGACACAGCCAGCTACGTATATTGAAATGGAAACCACCTCGATATACGGTCACGGCTGTCTAGAAATATGAGGGTTTACTACAAACCAACAGTCTCTTATGGTCATGAATAAGCCTAATGTCTCAATCACCAGCAAGTAAGTAAGGTCGCAAGATGTATGATCATTAAATATACAATAATAAGGCATCCCAAATATTACATATTCAGCTGATCATGAAGCTAGTCGTACAAAATACGAGGACTAGCAAGAGTTAAGTCATACATGATCAACCCTAGAATTTGCTAATCATGTTACAGCCTGTAGGCAGACAGTAAGTAAAGTACATCGAGCGAACAGGTGCTCGTCGGCTAAACGCCTCAAAAGAATAACTTTACAATAGAGTGAGCGAAACAAAATAGAAAAAACCCACCCGTAGCCCGGGTTCCTTCTAGTCGCCACCATTGGGCTAGAAGCTTGGTAGATCCTCGGGAGCTGCTCCAAAATCTGGCCACACAAAACCCGCTGGGTCAACCCCAGAAAGAGCTAGTGCCACAAGGGGGCCACGAAATAAGAGCAAAAGCCAGCATCCAGCACAAGAAAATATAACATTAAAACTAGAGTTTATGAAAACATGTCAGGATGATATACGATGAGATAACCATGGAACTATTCCGATAGCCAGGTTACAACCCGTAAACCAAACAAGGACCGGGGTTGTAACCCTTCATCTGAACAGAACTTGGTCTCCCACCATTTATCGGCAAGATCATAATGCAAGAAATCAAGACAGGGAGCAATCTTGTACTGGATCAAGACATGGCTAAACTGGTTACACCTCATTCAATCAATCACGGCCAAGCAGATACTACGGCTTACTACTTTAACTAACTAGGGTTGTCACAGACCTAATTACTAACCAGATGAAGTGAGATTGTTCTACAGCCACAAGCCCTGCAGATTATCCAGGTTACCCAGGTCGAAAATTAGGGGTTGAATTCAGGTGGGTACATCGCCCAGAAGACAAATGTACCCTTACGTGACTTAGAGGGTGCAACACGCGACGGTGTGCTGGAAATGTGCCCTACTCGACGGCAGGCTACAGATCCCAAGAGCGTCCAGGTAACGGGATTGCCTGTAGCTGTGTCAATCTCTTCATGACTACTGTATTATTCTAGTATTAACCTTAATCCATTTTAGTAGGAGCTCCTGACCGTGGTACTCAGGAGTCCCATCCTAGACATGATGCAAGACAGGACAAGTGGATTTAACAAGCAAGCAAGAAAGAACCACCCACGGTGTCAAGGCAGGTCAAGTTAAATTATTAAGATAAATCATGTCAGGGTACTTGTCAGGAGTGCGGCACGACGGGCCACTATCATGTCAGGTTGGTCATGTCAGGAGTGCACCACTACGGGTCACTGTCGTGTTATGCTAGTTCCTTGTCATACCAAGCCATGTACAATAGTCATTCCAAATATATTAAGTAAAATCAAGCTCATGACAAAAGGCATAAGGATATAAAATGGGCATAAAATATCTAATAAAATATCAATATATAGGACTATAGAAAAGCCAAGCTTAAAGAAATAAGACCAAAACTCTAAAAGCTAATGGGTTAAACAAGGGGTCAGGGGAGCAGCGTATGAAAAAGTCACGCACACTGAAGGAGCAGCGTAGGTGAAAAGTCACGCACGCTACAGGGAGCAGCGTAGGTGAAAAGTCACCCACGCTGAGAGAGCAGTGTAGGTGAAAAGTCACGCACGCTGAGAGAGCAGTGTAGGTAAAAAGTCACGCACGCTGAGAGAGCAGTGTAGGTGAAAAGTCACACACGCTGAGAGAGCAGTGTAGGTGAAAATTCACGCACGCTGAGAGAGCAGTGTAGGTGAAAAGTCACACACGCTGAAGGGAGCAGTGTGCGTGAAAAGTCACGCACGCTCAAGGAAGCAGTGTGCGTGAAAAGTCACGCACGCTCAAGGAGTCATACTTCCAACAGGAAGCGTACTCAAGTCTGTGTATGCAGCGCTAAGGAGCGCACGTAGCTCAGGGTTCGTAAGCTAAACAGCTCTGCACACCCTGCTCACTGTCTTCTCCAGACAGCAAGAACACCATGGATGAACCCAAGGCTTCAAAGCATCATAACTTGGCCATCCGAACTCCAAATCCAGATTTCTAAAGTTCTAACTTGGGTAGAATTGAATGCTCTTCCACTTGGAAACACCAAAACCCATGAAATCCAACTTAAGAGATCAAACCATGCAAAATTCTAAAAATATAAATAACTTAGATCTTGAGCAAAGGAGACTT
This sequence comes from Iris pallida, assembly GCA_029216955.1. Lineage (NCBI taxonomy): Eukaryota > Viridiplantae > Streptophyta > Magnoliopsida > Asparagales > Iridaceae > Iris > Iris pallida. The sequence continues at coordinate 4,832,365 of JANAVB010022999.1, forward strand.
CAAATAACAAAACACCAAGTTTTAATGTTGATCACCATGTTCTAATCTAGCAAATGAACCAAGAAAATAGGGCTCTCATGAAGTGGCAAGGTGCACTTGACTAGGGTTAGGAGAGTTGTGGAGGAAGGAGAAGAAGAAAAAGAAGGAAATTAATGGTGGAAGTTATGAGGAGAGAGAGTGGTAGGTGGGGGTTATAAAGAGGGGGAGTTATGGTGGGATGAGGGTGGAGTGTAGGTTAAGGTTATCCAATACCTATAAACCAAACCCAACCGAACCAACCTAATAAAACCGAGCCATGACAAAAATCCAAAATACGAGAATTAGAGAGAGAGAGCGGCGACAGTATATAAGCCGCTCAAAGCCAAAGTCGAACCCTAACCCCCTCTCGTACGCAAATACATCTCGACCCCAAGGCGCCAACCTTCCTCCACACCCCCGCACTCACCGTCGGCCGCCTACTCGCCGTCGACGACGTCTAGATCGCCGTCAAATCATTCGGAGTCGACAGTAAACAGAGGATACTCTATTTTTGAAAAACTCAGGTACCCATCTTCCAATTTCGATTTTTTTAAATCTGTTCGACGAAAGTTTGCTCTATCGAATGCTGTACGTAGTAGACATAACCCACTCAAAATCCTTTATGGTAGAATCGAGCGAAACCCCATATATCGCTCTGTATTCGAACCCAAATTTCCCAAAAAATTGTTGAAAAAGAACAGTTTTTGGGCAGTCCAAACCCCCGACTTGGAAGCCGATTTTTGACTCAAATACTGAGGATTTCAACCAACCAATTGAAAACAGTCGTTAACATTATAACCAAGAGTAGAACACAACTTTTGGATCGGAGTTTCGTTTAATATGTAGGATGAAATCTGTATGAGAAGTTGTCGAAAAAAATAGTTTCTAAATCACAAAATTTTGGAATTTTGTCTGATAAGACGTACGCCCCGACAAACTAGGCGATGTGGTCGTACGCTATAAGCATCGAAATGCGCGTATGGACGTTACGGACGTGTGGGAACTGACGGAACCCAGTTTCGTCGCATGTGCGGGACGAGACCAACGCGTATCCGTCGAGATATCCCGTATCGGTGTTTTGCAAACTTGCCCATAACTTCATGTATAGTCGTCGAATCGAGACGAAACTTACGCCAACAGGTCCGGATCGAAATTTTGGTCCTGTATGCCAAGTTTGGTTCAATTCTGAGAAGGTCGAATTGGAACCCAATTTTGGCGGGCTCTCGACCCACTCAAATGGGCGATTTTGTACATGGCTCCGCGAAATCCAAAACTGGACATACCCTTGAGTTCCTCTCCTCAAACTAAAATCGTAGACATGTAGTATGACGACTTTAGAGACCGTAGACTTTGGCACGTGTTTCGGTGCAAAGCGGGTCCAACGGCGGACATCGTTTTGACCCAAAATTACGATATTGCCCTGTTCCAGAATTTAACTTTTGGACAAGCGTTTCTTAGGTATATCTAATTCACCTAGATCATTTTTGATGTTTGTTTTAGCGTTTGAAGTCATCTGTGATTTGTGAGTTTTTGGTGCTGACACTTGCTACTCTTGGACTTGCCACTTTGCACCATCAGGCAAGATACCTTGCCACCTTACTCTGTGTTTACTATATTATTATTTTTAGTTGTTATTTTTAGCATTTTGTTTCGTGATATTAAACTGTGCGTCCAAGTCACACTTGGGTGCAAGCGACTCTATCGGTCGTTTTTTTTTGCTTATTTATTCTCTTGCATTGACTTAGTTTATTGACCACCCATTGATATTGAGGTATTGGCATATCTCATACGGCCTTGACACTTGTTGTTTCACGTGATATGAGTCACATGTAGGACACGTTTTCGTGTAGTTGGCTGGCCACCGATACGTATGGAGCGTGCGACGGATAGGAGTAACTGCCAATAGTATTACATGTTTGAAGACTTGGCGGTTACTAGAGGTACATATCAATCATGGAGATGATGATACTAGACATTAGGCGGGGAAAACGATACCTGACGTATGGGCTTCTTTACACTTCCATGATTACCTGTGCGTTCCTCCGGAGACGCGGGCTCCAGGTGCCTTCTGACGTTTCCCAGAGCGTTATGGACGTAGCCCTTCACATGGTGCCCTCTGATGCTACCCGAGCGTTATGGACATAGGCCCCTGGTACCCTTTATGGGAACTATGCCGATCCCATTTTTCATCCAGGGTTCATGCGTCGAAGGATTGTATCTCAACTATATATTCACAGTAGAATGGTCAGGAGACCGATTGCATGCATACCTTTTCTCTTATTATATTATCACAGTTTATATGGTATGGTGTTTTCTTGTATCTTGTTATCTCCCCTGAGGACCTGGTTATCTCTCCAGGTTTAGACGATATTCCACAGGAGTACGGAGCGGCATTGGAGCTATCTTACATTGATGACGAGGCAGTCACTACTGATTTCTAGCCTATTCTATTTATGAGACATTAGTGGATATTATTTTACATCTCTTTTTCTTCTATTTGCGGAGGTTGGACTCTAATCTTGTAAGACTATTTTTCATAGCTGTTTGGAGTGAGTATGTTCACCCGGCTATCTTTTGATAATCTTATTTATTTATTTGGACATCATTATCTTCTGTGTTGAGCTGTGATGAGATTAAATATGTTATTCTGGCCTGTGATTATTTATTTACAGCTTATGTGCATATATGAGGATTCCATATATTGGAGTATTCTTCGTATATGTGCAGTTGGCATGTTCACGTACTTGGTCCTACGTATTTTGGGACTAGGGCTTTACACATATAGCATATACCTATATCCCATGTATATATAATGTATGTTGTGGTTAATTGGGGACAGTGGCAAAATAAAGTATGGTACATATTCTAATGCAGGACATTATGTGATACAGTGATACAGTGGTCTGATATACAGTATGCCAATATACAATGGCTAAAACCAAAGAGTGTCAATAGGTGGGGGTGCAGAACAAAGCTAACACATATAGTGAACCACTCAAGATGGTCAGATACACTCGTCCTTTCCAAAGTTTTGAACTAAAGTAGTGGAAGTAAACTAATGGAAGATGCAGTGAAGAAAATGCATTCTCAACTTGCCTGACATTAAAACCAATATATGTAGTGGATGCAAGGTAGGTGCAGGGCATATAGTAAAATACAGTATACATGCTGATGTATGCAGGACCAAGACCTACATGTGCTGTTGTCTTTTGGGGATGTAGAGTAATGTCTGAAACCATGTTGTATCAGTGGAGGATGCAGTGGAGGTAATTGGCCAATACAACATGCAGTAAAATCAAATGGAATGAATGTAGGGTAATAAAACTCAAGGATAGGACCATCTTATGAATTAGCTATTGCTCATGTTCATGTATCCATTTGCAGGTAATGAACACTGAATTGGGCAGGTAATGATATGGCCATCTTGTATGCAGGACAATTACAATGATGCAGGGGCTCGACTGGACAAGAAAAAAGGGGGTAACATGCATATGTTTTTCTGAACCTATCTGGGAGTTCATGAGGGGTGATATGGGGATAAGACTGAACATTCACTCTACAGCAGGACTAACATATGGTGTGGAAAGAGAGGGACTCATGGGATGTTAATAAATTAGGCAAAGCAAATAGGTGTGGCTAGTTGGACAGGTGCAGTTTGTATTTGAGCTTAACCTGGTGTGACTGAACTAAGGAGGTATGTACTACCAATTATAACTAATACCAAAATTGGAGAACTGAACAAAAGCAATATAGAGACCCTATGACATGAACCTGGGGGTCTGGACAAAGAAGGAGAAACAATGTCCATTGATGGGTCATGTTCAGATTTAAACTATAGTAGAACAAAATGCAATTCGTGGCAGACATCCAAGGATATTCAAAGATGGAAACTAAATATGGTGTGGGTAGTGTACAGGTGATTAAGAGTTATGCAGGAATGAGAGTAGTGATAATTAGAGTGGAAGCAGGATATATGGTTGTAGGCCATTTAAATATTCTGTGGCAGTTCAATGTAGTAGATTGGTTTGAAGGTGCAGGACAAATAATGAAGTGCATCACTGATACATGTTTGTATCAGTGATGTAGGGAACATGTAGTAAAATGGGGTGAAATGTAGAGAATGTATTATAGGCATGCAATATACATTGGTATATGTAAAGTACAGTGCGTATTTGTGTGTGCTACAGAACTAAAGATGTACAAACAAGTAAAACCTTCATGTAAACTAGAAACCCCAATCATTACACAATATTACCAAAGTGTTCAGTGTAGAGGGTTAATGTGCAGTAACGTGCAAATGTGTCGAACAGCAAGGTGATGCGTCCAAGTGTGTCAACAAATGTCTAATGTGTCATGATGTCATGCACGAGTCCAAGAGTGCCACAGAGTATGAATCAAAGTGTCCCCAAATGTGTCGAAGTGAGGGTATACAGACAGTACACAAAGGGTCCTCGTGGATGTGTGTCGAGTCCGTTTGGACACGAAATATCAAGCTATCAGGTCATGTAGGTGTACAAATAGGTAGACTATGTCTAGGGTGTGTGTCAGTGTGCCTGAGTTGTGACCATAGTGTGTCATGTCCTCGATACGAAACGGTATCAGAAGGGGTTTCTCAGTATGAGTGTGACAGTACAAAATCCATGCGAGCTCGAGACCTCCTTCAATACTCAATCATATCACATAAAATTTTGTGGGTGGCCTCACAGTCATGGCCCCCACGAGCATACCAAATTTGGTGTGTCGAAGTGTTGTGTACAATAAGATATGGAACTCGAGCAGCAGAACACTACACGACAGCGTCGTGCTGAGTCCCCATGTCCAATAAAAGTGACCAAAACACCCTAAAATCAAATCAGTCATAATGATATGTAATCTACACCTAATTAGCTACAAACCCACGTAATTAGTTTTAAAAATTATTGAAATAAATTCCTATGTGGCATTTCGTCAAATACCTAAACAATGACATTGATACGTGTCTGATACGGACACAAAACTAATTCTAATTCCTACCAAACTTCACCTACAGCTAGGGGACACCTAGATGGATGCATCTATGGAATAAAATCAGGAATTTAGAGTGATTTGTAGAGATTACCTATAAGGATCCAATCTCCAAAAAAAAGCCCCAATTAGTGAAGTCTCCTTCCTCAAGCTATGTCACAATGAGCTCTCCCCCTTGCAAGCTAGCCTCCTTCTCCTTCTATTCCAGATTTGGGACCAAGTGCAAAATTTTGGGATCAATATGGTGGATGAATGGGGAGATTTGATGAAAGGGGGAAGAAATTAGGTTTTCCTACAAGTGGGAGTTTTAAAATAGGCAAGTGTCTATGAATAGAGACTTTATAGGCTGAAATTAGGTTTAATTTGGGCTGTTGTGGCTGTCCAAATTAAAAGCGAGGGTTAGGGTTTCTCATGGTGGGCTTTGGGCCAAGATTAGTAACTAGCTAGTTCAACTCCTTAATAAAAAAGTCCAATGCACTAAACTATCTCAATCCTGTCATGAACCCTAGTCACACTCAAGTCAACTAAGACCATCTTGAGTTAGATTAGGGTCCTAAACCATGCTAACTAAGTCACCAAAGTCAAAGTCAAACTCTAGGCTAGTCACTTAAGTCACAACTAGCAAAAGTCTAAAATAGCAATCACCAATCAAACAATTATAAAATAAATCAAAATAATTCATAATGACCAAAATACCCCTAGGCAAAAAGACAGATAAAACATCCTAATCACATGGTTAGGCTCTAGGTCAAGTTGTCTCTAGGGTTTCACTAGCAAAATATCAAAATCATAAGTCATATAATTAAATAGTTTTAAAATGATTAAAAATCACCAAAAATCATAACATGATTTAAATATCATTAATAAATAATTAAAATTTTAAAATTTTAAAATTATCCTCGTTTAGAAAACTGGGTGTTACAAAACATATTGGTGATGACTTTTTCAGCATCTTGAGGCTGTTTCGCGAGTTTGATTTTGTGTGGCACACTGAGTGGTTGGGATTATTAGTTTCAACAGCAGAGGACCCCAGGCGAGTACATTTGTTGTTTGTTTTTTTATATTGTTAATTACTATGGTTCATTGTTAGTCATTTAATATTTGATTATCTAAACGCTCGTCACACAGATACCACATCTTCTTTTCCTTTCATATCTTGTCATGTTTCTTACTAGTAGTGTCGGGAAGGGAAAGTACCAAGCAGATGTGTGATCTGACTGTAGATATTATAGACATCATAGATATTGTTTATTTCTTGCAAAGTAGACATAATATATATTGTTTATTTCTTGCAAAGTGGAATCATATACATTGTTTATTTCTTGCAAAGTAGACATCATAGACATTATTTATTTCTTGCAAAGTAGACATCAAAGACATTATTTATTTTATTGCTATTTAGACATCGTGGTGTAACTATCCCTAGACCGATAACATATCGAAAGGGTACTTTAAAAACATAGATAGTATTTTTTTGGTATTACACATTTACTGTGGTCATGTAGTTTCCTGTTTCTTTTTCTCATGTCTCCTGTTACCACTATCGGAATTATTTTATCATATATTTTATGACTAACCTCTGTATTATAGTCACTATCATTTATTGGAACTGCACTCAATGAATTGTACTCGTTCAATTCCTGACAAGAAACTAATATTTTTTAGGTTAACCGCGACTACTATTAGCATTGGGGAGACGGGTGTACTTGCAGGCCAAACCTAGAGACTAGTTAGATAGTTGAATATTTATTTAGTTGTTTTTATAATTTTGTGAGACATTGTACTTTGTATCCAAATGTAAAGTTGTCAATATTGTAATCAATTTAGTTTTGTGAATGAGCAAATAAAGTTATTATTTTTATGTAATTTCGAGTAGTATGTCCTTGACAACATTCTACCGTTGATACTGCGGCGTAGGCTAGCTTGGACACACACTCGTATGCCAAAAGTGGGTACGGGTTGTGACAAGTTTTTGTGGTGGCCCATACAGGTTAGTTTTTGCGAATTGTGTGAACTCGTGATAGTACATAAGTTTGTCGTACTATTGCAAGCCTGCGACTAGGAAATGCCCATTCACTAGTTAGGGTTAATTTAGTTCTAGGAGAATAGCTAGGACTAGGATTCAAATTGACTATTGCGTAGGTAAGATTACTACGTAGGTCATATGATTTAGCCAATGATTTATTGAATTCTAAAACCTTATTAGGTAACTTAGGAAATTTTCGTAGAGTGATAGACCATTGTATTTGATATGATGGTACGAATCTAAGGTTGGTAGACTAATCGCTTGTAAACTAGGTCTTCCTACGATCATAATCCTAATCTTGGCCAATTGTAAAATTGTATGTTCTGCCCTCTCTGAACGTCATCACCATATCCAAAAATTTGTACTACTATGTATTTCTTTTTGGCCGTAAGTAACCATTTTTCTAAAGTATTATTTATATATTTCCACCTATTAAGTTTTTGAGCCTACCTGATCCAATTATCTATATACCTATTCTGAATTAGTTGAAATTCAAGATATATATATATATATATATGTGTGTGTGTGTGTGTTTTTTCCCATCGATCTTTGAATAGAAATTAAAATTTATATTTCTCTCTTGACCTCGATCATTTTCTTCTAATCAATCGTGTGATTTTAAAAAAGCACTAATACTTTCACCTAAAGGACAAATACTTACCTTTTCTAATCATGATCCGCTAGTTGAACCTCTAGAAACTCCTTTGAAATCCTTAGGGATATAGTTGGAATAATTTTGACGACTTACGATATCAAGATAGCAGCGCATAGTCGCCATTTATCTGAGTTATGGAGACTGCCGGGTTCACTGTAGCCACCAGCGCACTGGCGAGGCAGGACCCTCTAAAATTGATATTATTTCAAGTAAACATAGGTTATTGAATATTGTTAAAACTACGCCCTAGTTGTCCACTTCTGATTTTAGTATTCTTGATGTCAATATTGGATAGAGTTAATATAATATTCGTTATTATATCATATTTGATTCATAAAGCCAAGGATTTACTACACCCGGGTGTACACTGGCTAGACATAAATTCTCGGTAAAATAACTTCAGACATGGTTACAATTTTGGATATTATAGAAGTTAGGAAAATGACTTGTATGTCCCATTGATGCAAAGCCAATACTAGAAGAACTTCTATAAGTTGGGTAGCATGCCTCCTAACCCAGCATCCCGTTGTCTTTAAGACCTATTAACGAAGTAATTGAATGATACTAATAGGTTTACCTAGAATATGGAGTTTAGAGGTCCCTAACCCATGGGTCGACCAAGACCTTAGATAAAAAGACAAGCGGACAACTATAGAGGCATCAACACCAGACGAGTCTTAGATTTTGATGAACTCGAACTACTTGTGCTTTCCTTCAATCATAAATCTCGCGTACCTATATTTTTGGAATACATTGACTATTGCTGCTATTATAGCCTAGTTTTGCAAGCTCATTCTTTATCGAGCTTGCTTAGGACACATGTTTATTGGGGACACCCACTAATATATTTTCTAATTAGAATCGGTATATTATGGTCTGATCAACTGTCACGACCCGCTCCCGAATAATTGGACGAGTCGGACACGCCTAGCCTTCGTCGATGGACACGAGGAAGTAAGCTGTACAATACTAAGGAAAACTCCAAGTCATAATGAAATGTAAACATCCACAGCTTCTATATATCGTTTCCAGAAAGATCACCATAATCCATCAATCAATTTAGTACAAAGTCATCCGGAGACAAATCCGGTAAAATAAAAATATACAATAATAAAATCTAAACAATGAACTAAATCTTGCAATTCCAATGATATCATCGTACTCCATGTGGCCTCAAGCTCACCTGCAACGTATCCTGTCAGGAAAAGAGCAAAGTACAACCCCGATAAGAAACAATATACAATATAATCTGAAATACAGAATACAAGGTAAAACCAGAATACGAGAACTGAAAATAAAACTATGGTACCAAAAGTGAAATGCAAAAATGAATACACTGGACACGACAATCAATATGCAAAGACAATGAACACGACAATCAATGAATAAGACAATGAATACGACAATCAATGCAAGTGTGACTTTCAAAATATTAACCTAATGTGTGACCGACTTAAGGACCATAATCCACAATCAATCAATTCACAATTCACAATTCTACAAGGTTCGGCTTAATCGTATGTGAGGTGTACGATTAGGCTATTCACAATACCTAGGTTGGGTGTGGTCACACACTAGTTAATATTTTCCCCAATCCCGTAATAACAATGACTCACAATGCAATGTCGAACAAGAACGATACAATCGTATGTATCATATGTCCGATATGAGAACATGGCACATGAATGTAAGAAAAAAACAAAGTAAAAGCTTTAGTCGGTATACTTGCCTTGCTTTGGAAGTACGGGAGTAGTACTGCATGGATGTAATGTCACATGTTATATTTTGTTACAAGTTGTTAGGGTTGAAATCATTATAATTAGCTAGCTAAACTATTTCTAAACATTAACTAAGTACTATATAAAATAGTTTCATCAATTCTACAGAAAATAGATTTAGTTTGATAGATACCTTTATTAGTTAAATAATTATATAGAAACTAGCTAGTTACCATATATTAAAGAGTTTAATAAACTTTCTATGAAAATACACTATGTGACTTAACATGTCAAAATAGTTTAAATTAGGAAAAATATTTGTTCATAATTACCTAGCAATTTCCTTATGATTGTTAACAAAATTATATATACTTTTGGAAATAAGTATAGACACAAAATAAATATTAACAAGAGTTCAACTATTTGCCAATTAAGATATTATCTAAAAGATACTATTTATACTAACAATTTGAACATTAAATCTAGTTAATAACACAGAACAATATATAACTTAATACTAATTAGAATTAATTACTAATGGAATGAACTAAAAATTTAATAGCTACCACTAAACCAGTCTAGCCTAGGGTTCAGCCCAAAATTCTCAAAGCCCAACTACAACTCCTACTGCTTGTAAATGATCAACACTCTAGCTCCTAACATATTTTCCCAACCCAGCCCAATGCAGTCTACTTCTTGACATGTATTACTATTGTTGCTAATTATATTCATACCAGTCCATAGGCTGTCCAAACTCAGCCTACATCAAATTTAAAATAACTGAAACCTAAACTTTATTGCAGACCAGCCCAACCCAGCCGTCTGTTGCTAAATAAATCTGTTCAGAAATAACCAAGCCCAAAGACTCCTATTAAAACATAATAATCCTAGCCCAACTATTCTTCCCAGACTCGGCCCACTGCTTCTATCAAAACCTAACCTAAAGAGTAACAGTCTCTCTAATCCCTACAACCTAGCCGACACAAAAATCTTATTCTCTTTTTCTTTCATCTTCAAGCCCCAGCCCTAATTCCTTCTTCTTCTTCTTCTCGACTCTTCTCAAACTACATCTAAAACCTATATTACAAAAAAATAAAGAAGAGGTACAAGAAAAAGAAGGAATATATCAGGACAAGAACGGTGGTACTCACCTTGGTTCTAACTATTCGTGGCAGTTGACTTCGAGCTCGAGCTCTAGCCGAGAGGAAGTGGTCGGAGGGGACAACAGATTGGCGATGGTCGTCCAGTCCGAACGTCCCACGGCGACGTAGTTCTGCTCGAAAAGGCTCCGATCTATGACGGGGACGTCAATCGATGATGGTGCTCTGGTTATGATGCGGTGATCTGTAGTCGGCGAGATCTTCTATAGCGGGATTTTGTGTCGACAGTAGCGTGGCAAAAAGGGGGTCCAGACGACTGCGACGACTCTGTACAGTCAAGATCTGACAGGATCGGACGACACGACGAGGCGGTGGAACGATGGACTCTCCAGATCTGAGACGTCTCCGAGTTCGGCAGCCTCGTTGTGGCAAATCCGACAAGTGTTCCAGTCGGTAGCGACGTGCCCTTCCGACTCGTAGAGAGGCAAGGTCGAGACTCATCGTGCTGTTCTGATACAATAGTGGTGGCGCTCCGGTCGGCTCACGACGAACTTCTTCGGTGGTGTCGAGCGAACTCCGGTGAATGGTGGCCAGAGCGGCGACGGATCCCGGCTCGGCCGCGGTGACGCTCGGTCGAACAAGAGCAAAAGTATGATGGGGAGAGGTGTCAGAATGTACATTAGGAAATGTGCTGATACTGTGTCGGTGGTATTTATAATAAAATATTAGATGGCAATGTTGAAATTAAATACAGATCTGGAAGCTTTAGATTAGTCCAATAAAAGAATGGTAACTAATTCCTAACAGACTAACAGAATTAGTTAGTCTCCAATTAATCACAAAATTAGTTAATAACAACCCATAATCATAATAAATTTTTATAGTTAATTAGTTACTGACTGATAATTAATTAACAAAAACTAATTAACTGAACAGTTTAAACTCTTTAATTATAATTAAATAAATAATTACAAAAATAGGGAATAACTGATTAATTAACTTAACAAGATTAACAGATAAGTTAAATCTCATTAAGTCACAAAACTACTCCTTAATTAATACCATTCTAAAAAACCAATATAACCAACCTAAAAGTAACAGCAAGCATACTCAAACTTATTAACCAACATTAAGTACTATTTAATTACCAATAATCGATTTAGATCAAACATGATTTGAATATTTAATTAAAACAAAATTATTTTATAAGGAATTTAGTATTCATCATTACCATAAACTTTTACTTCAAATCAAAACCTTAACAAGGTTTATTTAATAAAATATCCTTATTAAAGAAAAAATTTGTATAGAAACAAAATACTACTCACAAACTAGAAAATATAAAATAATAACTAAATTTGATTTAGGGAGTTACATCAACCTTGGTGCACTTGGTTCGCTCTTCATATGAATAGTACACAAGGATTGAGATATAGTTGCGTTCTATGATCTCATCCGCAACTGCCTTGATAACTCTCTTTGAATTATTCAATCGCCTTTGGAAATCATATTTGCATTCGATTCCCTACCTTGAACTCTTTATTGTTTTTTTGCCTTTAATTATTTCGAAAAAATAGTACTCGTAATTTAGGGAAGATAGATGCGGAATGTCCCCTTAGTTCGCCATACGACTTATGACCATGAAGTTATATATACACAATCATTTTCCATATATCCGAAATTAGGGAAACAATCTTTAGGCTTGTTTCATATCTACCATATCATATTACCTACTACTTCATGTAGTTTTCTATTATGATCAACAGTCACGGTACAATATCATGACCTTAAAAACTTCTAACCTCATTACTCCGAAAACTGTGTCTTTGTTTCTAGAGTGAATAGATTGTGAGCCCTTCTAAATTTTAGTATTTACTAGGATTATTGATTGATTAGGATAAACTGGTTTCTGTTAGGATGATAAATTAGTGCCTCTTGAACATCTACTTTCTATTTAGATCATTTGGTGTCCCCGACCTTAACATTGATATTCGGAGCACGAGATCAGCCATTTCCTTACAACAAATTTTATATGCAAGACATAGATGAGTCCACCTTCATATAGGCATATTATGTCCTACTCAAATGCGTTCCTTTGTACTCTATTTTTATGATGTGACTTTCATGTCAAAAAGGCTAACTATAATCCTTACCGTAATGCCGATGTACTTTTCGATCTCAATTAGAGACTCAACCTTGACTCAAACCTTTCAACCCAATATTTGGTTGTGATCTACTCGAATCCCTCTATGCACATGCCACTAGTGTGCCACTCAATTGAGTCCTTTTGGGCTACTTAAACACAAAAGTCACAAAAGGCATATTTTTGGGCTGTAGAAACCTAGTTAACCAAACCGACTGGCCATTAGCCCAACCACTTGAGTTTAAACCTATTCCAGGTTACCCTAACTTAATAGGATTGATTAAGATTGATTTTATGGGATCTCGACCATCCAATATAGATTAAAATCCAGGTTTCATTCAATCAAAGATTGATGTCTAATTAGGAAACCATTAAAATTTAGTTAAACCCATCCATACATATCGTCACATTTGAACTATAAAACTAAACTTCATGAAATAGGTCCCTACACCTATTATATAGTTCCCACCTCTTCGTCTACTAGCCCTCCTTCAATAAATCCCTTAATTGTAGATATTCGTGGCTTATGTTATGCAATGAATAGAATCTTGTTGTACCAACTTATTTTCGGTTATGCTTGACCAAGACTCTCCTACTGCCTTGATGAATCATGATCAATATATGGGTAATGTTAAATAAGTAGTACCTAGGCTTCCTGTAGAGTCCGTGACTATGCAGAAGAACCTCATACCCTCATATGTCTCCTTGAAATTTGATCTTCATAGAAGCCCTATTATTGTACGTTCCTCGATTAACTAATCACTATAAGTTGGGTAGAACCTTAAACTTAGTGTACTCTATATTTTTGAATTGATTCCAAACTTGGATCCAATTCGTAACCGTTCTTCCATCCATTTGGGAGTTGCGATACAATCCTCGCATTACACATTATATTCCTTGGCTCATGCATTTAGATAACCGCGGTAGAAGAACACAACCTTGATTCTTCAAACTCCGTATTGGTTATAAAATCTTAGTCTCAATTCCGAGAATAAAATTTTTAGGGAAGCCTCTCTAAGAATTAGTAAATGATTGGGATAGATCGGTTCAAATTGAACTAATAAAATAGATTTTCATAACATCCACTCCAATCCGTAATAATTGATACCCACTACCATGACCTTTGATATATGGAGCACAACACTAACATTTTTCTTCCAACAAATTTCACAAGCATGAACTTGGCTTATCAAGCTACACACATGACATACATGTCCCACTCAAATAGCTTCTGTACTCTATTTCAGTTATACTACATGTATGACATATGTTCCCTTAGAACAAACCCCGGATGCTTATTTTAGTCCATTTGATTTTAACCATGCGAGTATCGACCCATTTTCATAACTAAACTAGAAACCCATGATCCATACAAAATACATCACACCTATGATGTAGGCATTCCACCCAAGCCAGCACATGCCTCCTACACAATACCAAACACCAACTCGCATATCCTAGTCATTATGACCTAGAGATTCCAAACATTTACCTAATCATATTCTATAGCAAGGTTTATGTACCTATTTTAGTTTTTTATCACTTGGCCATAAATTCTTCTTTCCCAATGATCTTCAAGCTAACCTCTTAGTTCCTATGATAGGCGAAGAACGAAATCCTTTTGAACCTACACGTTCAAGTTATATTCGAATAAGAAATTGTTACTGTCTTGTTGAAATATGACCCCTATAGTAACAATCATAATAGTAATAGTTTCTTCTATAGAAGTTATCGACCAAGAATGTCACGACAATATCTAGGCTTCCTTTAAAGATCTAAGACTGTAGTAAAAAATGCTCCACATTCCCATGCCGCTCTTTAGAAATTATCCTCCCCAGAAGTCTTGTAACGACTATCCTTACGATTAGCCAACTTCTATAAGTTGTGTAGAGTCTTGACCAAAGAAAATCCCATCTTGTAGAATATGACATCAATTCGGATTCCCGAGATAAACCCCTCCATCTTCTCGAAAACTGAGTTACGATTTGGCGTACCTATCCTTCCTTTGTATTTAGTATCGTGTTCTTCGATATTAATTTATTTTAATTTCGAGGACGAAATTTTTTATAAGTTGGATAGGATGTAAACTCCCTCCCCTAAATTTTGTTATTATTATTATTATAAATTTTAAATATTTCTTTACATTTCCCAATATAATAAAATAGCCTAGAAATTTATTCTGCACAAGTTATTTTATACCAAAGATATAGATAAGCTATTTTAGTGTTGGAAATTTCTTAAACTTTATTGGAATTTTTTTAGCATTCGTAAATATATATATATATATAATATATATATATATATATATATATATATATATAATTTTAATAGAACCCCCCATTATGTTCATCACAAGGCGCAAAATGCCGAAGCCTTTACAAGTAAGCACAAAAAAGAAGATAGGAAAAAGCATACAAAAGAAGGCTTTCGACTCTCCCCTGTCAAACGTTAGGAGAGGACGGACTGCCACAAGCTCTCGAGACCATGATTACAGTACCTGCTGACTTTACGAGTTTGACGGAGCACCTTCCGGATAAGCTGGTTGGGTGAATATTGATGTCCTTCGTATCTGAATTTATTGCAATTTTTCTACATGACCTACGTAATGGAGGCTACAATAATCTGGTGGCCGGGTGAGGCGTTACTCCAGGTGACAAGAAGATAGTTGAAGCTTCCACCGTCCTGGTCCTGTCGGTACTAAAGAGATAGTGGATTCTAAACCCTCTAGGGCAAGTCTCCAAAGTATAAAATGTGGTCAACTATTTTGGACTCTCTCTTTGCAGCAATAACACGCTGAGGCTAAATTGAATCCTGTGGTATTGAGGACATCGTCGGTAGGGAGCTTCTTGTGAAATGCTCTCCCCATCAGAAAGGACCATTTTTTGGGTATACAAGTTTGCCAGAAAGACCTGATGATGGGGAAAGGCACCCCAATGCCCTTGGCTACACTTCTTGCTAATGCAACCTGTAGAAGCATAGAAAATAATGCTTTTAGTCCCACATCGGAAAGGAGAAGAAGAAAGGGCTCACTCCATTCTATAAATAAAGCCCCCTTGCCTCCTTTGAAAAGGGCACCAACTTTCCTTTCCTCCTTCCAACTTGGACTCTTCCTACTACGCACCTTCGGGTGCTAAGTCGAAGAAGTCTAGGGCAGTGCGGGCTCAACAAACCCAGTCAACTGTCCAAGCTACTGACCATCAGAGAGTTACGCTAATTGTTATACGAGGCTTTGATGGAAAGTTGTACAGAACTGTCCGTGTCCAGCCCTCGGCAGCAAATAGACATGGTGGTTCTCAAGAGTCTCCCAACAATAATCTAGGGCAAGTATTTTTACTAGCCCCGTATCAGGGAGCAAACATGATACCTACGTACTCGTGTGCTCGGGATACCTGGGCCCACAAAGCTAGTGCACAGGTTGATCGCGATATTACTCATGCGGCTCGATCATAAGACATCTCTCATGCGGCTCGATCATGAGACGACTCTCATGCGGCTAAGTCAGGAAGCATACCTCATGCGGCTCGGTCATGAGACGTCTCTCATGCGGTTCGGCCATGAGACGTCTCATTGTGGCTCAGTCATAAAGCATACTTCATACGGTTCGGTCATGAGACGTCTCCATGCGGCACAGTCATGAAGCATACCTCATGCGGCTCGGTCATAAGACCACTCTCATGCGGCTCGGTCATGAGACACTCTCATGCGGCTCGGTTATGAGGCCACCTTAATGCGGCTCGATTATGAGGCCACCCTCATGCGGCTCGATTATGAGGCCACCGTCATGCGGCTCGGTTATGGGGCCACCCTCATGTGGCTCGGTCAAGAGATTACTCTCACGTGGCTCAATATGGGGATAGTCCTTCATGCGACTCAGCCAGGATGAACCATTCATACGGCTCGTAATATATCGACAGTTGGGACACGTGGCAGAAGTTGACTAAGTCTTAAACAACTCAGATTTATATCAACCAATAGATCATAATAATTCAGATTTAATGCAATCGACATAATAATCCAAATTTATTTACAACAAACAGATCAAGATTAACCTTAACCAATCGCCAACTACTCACTTCTCAAGACACTGTTACAAGGATGTGGCCACGTGGCTGTACACCCCACTCATCACAAACTCCTATAAATAGCATAGAATTATTCCTTTGCAGACACATAGAGAAAGGCAGAGAGATACTCACAGAGCATTTCTTTGTCGGAGTCGAAGTTGCGTTCGATCGTCCAAGGAGTAAGGCAGAGTTGATAGCACTTTTCCGAGCCACTACCGTCACCACCCAGAATCTAAATTAAACAATTGTACTTAAATTGCTTTTACTAGGTTTTGTTCCTAGGCTCTCTTTTGTACAAGCGAGTTTGTAATTGTGAATCAAAGTTCAGTCCTCCCATAAAGCTGCTCTGTTCTTTGATAATCAATAACAAACATGATGGTGACTCTGCTGGGGACTAACTTCTCCACTGCTGAGAAGTTGGTGACGCCATCGGACGATGCCAAACTCGGCTCCACGCAACAATTGCTGGTTGTTCGCTTCGATCAGCAAGCGTTCGAAGAGATGCTCTCCGACGGGAGAGGTAGCCCGACCCAGAAGCGAGCCGGCTCAAAGAAGGCCCACAGGGAGTGGAGGCCCAAGACCGTTGCTCCTCTTCAAGCTCTGGAAGAAGTGTTCTCTATTGCCCAAGACGGCGGAGAAGATTCGCATACGATTCCACTTCAGGCTGCAGAGGACCCTGCTGTCCCCAAGTCTAGCAAAGGAAAACACTACTATGCAGGACTTGCAGGGGCAAATGAAAACTCTATGCGATCCAAGAAGAGGCCGTATAAGGGTGCCAGCCGCATGCAGAAAGCTCATACGGCCATAAATGCCAGCCGTATGCAGAAAGCTCATGCGGCCACAACTTCTAGCCGTATGCAGAAGGCTCATGCGGCCACAAATTCCAGCTGCATACAGAAGGCTCATGCAGCCTCCAATCTAAGCCGTATGCAGACTGCTCATGCGGCCACCTATCCCTGCCGTATGCAGAATACTTATACGGCCGCCAAGCCCAGCCACAGGGAGATGGCTTATGCGACATCCAATCCCAACCGTAGACCATCCACCCTATACGGCTAGGGTTCAGTCTTCGACCGCCTCTCATACGGTCCTGACCTCAGACGCTCCCGTGAGGATGTGCCAGACTCTGTGCAGCACAGCTTGGACTCTTTCTACTACGCGTCCTTGGGTGCTAGGATGAAGAAGTCTAGGACAGTGCAGGCTCGTCGAGCTCAGTAAGCTGTTCCAACTTCTGACCATCAGGGAGTCCTGCTAACAGTTATGCGGGCCTCTAACGGAAAGTTGTACAAAACTGCCCGTGTCCAGCCACCGGCAGCCAATGGACAGGGTGGTTCCTAAGTGTCTCCCAACAATGATCAAGGGCAAGTATTTTTACTAGCCCCGTATCAGGGAGCAAATATGATATCAATGCACTTGTGTGCTCGGGACTCCCGGGCCCACAAAACGAGTGTAAAGTTTGCTCGAGATGCACTTGACTTGCGTGATGTGATACTTCACAAGCACAATGAAAGAGAGGAAACCTTGGTGTGCAGAGAGTCCTTATATGGACATCACTGCACTCAAGTCATTGTCAACTATTGCTGCAACAAGACAGCAGTACAAGAGGACCGACAGTCCGTCTTGTCACTACCACTTTTTCTAGCTTGGGGGTATTTTGGTCATTTTTGAAAATTTGTGATTTAATTGAAATTATTTTTAGTTATTTGGGTTTATTATATTTAATATGATTTTTGGTGATTTTGGTGATTTTTAGTAGATTTGATTTTGCCCCTAGAGTTGACTTTGACTAGAGTTGACTAAAAGACTAACCTAGTGACTAATCTAGGTTATGGCCACTTAGTTAAGTCAAGTAACCTTGGTTTGACCTAATTTAATGAGGTTTAAGACATTGGAACTAGTTAGGAGTGATTTGGAGTTGTGTAGGCTAATATGGCTTACGACTTCATAACTCATGATTAATGACTTAGGCTTAATAGCCCATAGGCCCACACCATGAACCAACCCTAACCCTAATCAGCACATGGCAGCTACTATTAACCCATCCCCTTCCTATTTAATGCCTCCCAAAGTTAGGGCTAGCCTCCCTTAGGTTTTCTTGCCTAGTTTTAGAAGAGGTATTTTCTCCACCTTCCATAAATCCTAGTAAATTCATTTTAATTCCTTTTTAACCCAAACAAATTACATTAGGTTCTAAATTTTACCTACGTTCTATTGGTAATTAATAATCTCAGATTTGGAGAGCTTTAGAGGAGTTTCCCCATCAAGAAGAACATCACTCTTTAGAGTTTTTTGAGGGGTTTGACACTTTGAGGTAACTTCCTATTTCTACCATAGAATCCTAAAATTATTGCATGAATAGGGAGCCCTAGACCTACCCAAACTATAGGAATAGGAATCCCTAGGTTTTTGTGTCGTTTCGTGTCCTAACAGAACACGTATCAGTGTCCTGCTCCTTGTGTTTGTGAAAATTCCTCACTGAAACTTTTTGTGATATTTTCGAAATATTTTTGAATGTAAATTTGCTTTTCAGTATCGCTTACTCATTTCCATTGCTCTGAGCTCGAATCGAGTCTGTGTCGAGTCGATTGGACACGCGTGCACACGCTCTCTCGCGCGCGCGCGCACAGCCACAGTAATCCCCTGCATCTCGGTGTCTTTTCTGGACACGACACGCACTTGTTGGACACGAGATTTTGTGAGGGTCTCGGGGCACCCACTGACACGCCATGTGTCAAATTTCATGGGCCCACGTGGCGTAACGAGGAATAAATCCTCGACGTACGGGTTTTGCACTGTTCTGTGCACTGTGGTTTTTTGTTACTGATACGGTTTAATAACTCAGACACGGGGACACGTCGACACAAAACAGGATGACACGTAGGCAGCCTGACACCTGGCGAACCTAGGGTTGCGAGCACGAGGCCTACTTTGGCCTGTGTCGTGTGCACGATACGCGTGCACACGTGCACGACACAGTGCACTGAAACAGTGCCTGTGTGCACTGTTTCGTGTCCTGTTGTATTTGGACACGTTTGTGTCCTTTTGTTTGGACACAAACACCTCACTTGGCATGTATGCATCATATATTTATTTTACCAACTCTTTATTTTGAATTTTAATAATTCTTCATTAGTTAATATCCAATTTCCCACGTTATGATACTAGGTATTATTTTCTGTTTCCAGTTTTCAGAAATCCAAATTGGACACCTATTTTAACCCATTATTTACTGCTTAAATACTGATTTGAGTCCTAGTTAGTGTACAACTATAGGTGTTCTATGGATGTGTCGATTTTGGGGAGGAATGAGTATTGTTTTGGCTTAAAATCTGAGAATTTGAAATGTGGACTGTTTTTCATCACTTCACTGTTTTCTGGGTATCACACACTCTTAATATTATTCACTATTTTTCCTTCCTAAATCTGTCATGTTCACCTCTATCATACACACACACTTTCCTGCACACTTCACTGTTACACTCATTCCTATATGCACACTTTAGCCTAGTCACTTGACACTCTTTCCACTTGACACTTTGTACGCTCACTTGTATCACACATTGTTATCACTTTTCACACACTCTCACTCATTCCATTCACACATTACACACACACACACTCTGTTAGCACCCTGAATTTCGGGTTGATTTTTTTCATTTATTTTATTTTCTGATTTATTGGTTGATAAATAATTTATTCTGTTATTTTTCCTAAGTGTACTTTCCCGTGCCATTGATATTTGGAGTATCAGGGATGTTCAACTCTGGAAATCTTCCTCACGAGTTTTGGAGTGGACACGATTACCTTCATGACGGTATATGGTGTCCCACCCAAACTTGTTCCCTTGTGCTCTTTTTACTTCGCTGAACTTCGGGTCGAATTAGACCGTTTGATTATTAATTGATTTTCCTACTCTTTTCTTTGATCATTTTTAGCATGTTACCGTGACTTTTAATGTTGGAGCGCAAGACCAGTCAGTTTCTTGAAACCAACTTCTCATGCTTGATCTACTCGAGACGCTCGTCACCCATGACCTTCGTATCCCACTCAGACACGTCATTTTGTGCTCCATTTGATTCGCACAACTTTTCTGATACGTGACCCGATTTTATTTCACTCCACGGCGTCATATTCATTTTCTAACTTGATTTGTGGGTCCCCTGTCGACCAAAACTTGTCCGCCCCAATTATGGACATGGCCCACATTGAGCCTACTACCCCTCCGCCACTTGTGTCCCATTTATTGGAATCCCCATGTGCTACTTATTAACCCATGATCATCAACGTCTAATTTTAATTCGATTTTTGCACAATGTCTAGTTTTGATCCAATCCGGCTCCATCGAGTCCAGTCCAGCTCCATGTTATTCTCCATTATGACACCCACATATTTTCTCGCCCAAAAATACCAAGTACTCATTTTGTCTATTTCTCTATATTTAATAGAAATTTTTCTATTGATTTTTAATTCCCATTAGAATGGACATTTCTCTCTAAATATAATCTAGCCATTGATTCTTCCCATTAAATCACATCCATTAATTACTCCCTCACATTCATAGCAGCCAACACCCCCCTATGGCCGGCCCTAAAATAATTGGATAGAATCCTTATCTCTCTCTTTCTCTCTCTCTCTCTTTCTCATTTCAATCAATATCCTCTCTCACTCACTTTTTCTCTCATGCAACTCACAACAACAAAAACAACACCAGCACACCATTAAACCCGACCACCCCGAGCTCCCTTGGCATCACGACCTCTCCTCCTCCTCACCCTCACTCCGGCCACCCCCTGGCCCAGCCTGGCCGACGACCCCCACTGGTCGGCCATGGTCGCCACCCAAAGTCGACCACTCCACTTCCTTCCACTCCTCCTCCTTCACTTCGTCACAAACGACCAACACCACCACCCAAAGCCGTCGCCACCTCGCCGTGGGCTCGCCGCCTTGCTGCTCGCCGTGGTCGGCCGTCGCACCGCTACGAGCAGCATGCAGCAGCGTCACTACCAGCAGCTGCGGCAGCAGCGCACCAGCGTGAGCGCGCGCGTGTAGCGCTGCCGCGCCACCGCCGGCCACGCCGCCATGGCCATGCCCCCCTGGCTGGGCGAACTCCGGCGAGCAGTCCCTGACGGCCACCGTCCTCCGGGACGCGCCGTCGAGGCGATTCGTGCGTTTTGCACGACGTCCCGTCGTGACGCGTGCGGGATCGAGTTCATTTTGGCGCTCCGTCGCAGCGACTTCGCACATGTTTTTCCGGAGATCCGACCGTTGGATCGGCGATTTCTTCACTCCGTCGCAATCTCGGTATGTCCACCTTCATTCCTGTCAATTTTCATCCATTAATTTTATCGTTTGATACATCAAAACCGGCCACCAAGTTGACCGTTTAAATTGTATTAAATTTGGATAGTTTTGCGGGGCCAACTTCGTCAACTTGTATCTCCTCCACCGCAGCTCCGTTTGGCGTGCTACCAGTTCCGGTACAAAGCTGGTATAACCCTCTTGCTACCCCTTCAGTTTCATTTCATTGTGAGCTTGTTTGATTGGTTGAATTCGACGCCAAAGTTGGCCGTCCGAATTCGTAATTTTCAACTTGTAAAATTCTATTTTTGAACACGGGACTCCAGATTTCATTTTTGACACCACCATTAGACTTGTGGCGTCGTTCTGGCATATTTTCATATAAAATTTGTTAGATTTGGAGAACGTGGACCCGGGCACGCATTTCGGTGCAAAGCGGGTCCCACTTTCTGGGTCAACGGGACTTTTTGACGTCGGCTCATCGGAATCCAATTCCGGATATACCGTTGAGTTCGTATCGTCATTCTGGACTCGTTGACATATAATTTGCTAGGTTTTGGTAGACATTGGGTCTGGCACGCATTTCGGTGCAAGTCGGATACCAATATCCGGGTCAACGGGTCATTTTAAGATCGGCTCATCGAAATCCAATTCTGGAGATACCGTTGAGTTCGTACCATCATTCTGGACTCGTTGACAGGTAGTTTGCTAGGTTTTGAGAACTTTGGCTCCGGCACGCATTTCCGTGCAAACCGAAATTCTAAGTTCTGGTCAACGGGCCAAAATGAGATCGGGTCAACGGAATCCAATTCTGGAGATACCGTTGGGTTCATATCGACATTCTGGTTTCGTGGACATATAAGTTGTTATATTTTATTGACTTGTTTTCTTGCACATTTTTCGGTGCAAAATGGCTCCGACACGGACACTGTTTTCACCCAAAATTACCTTTTTGCCCTTGTGTCCAAATTGGACCGTTGGGTAGGCTATCATAGCTAATTTGACCATTTTGGACACGTTGGCGATGTCTATTTCATCGTCCGACAATGTTTGTTGATAGTTTCTCTGAGTTTAACCTTTTATAATTAATTAATAATTAATTCATATAATGTTCGTATTTCGGGATTAGTACAACGAAACTGAGATCAGCCAATTCCAGTGATCTCACATCGCTGAAATTGACAAGTTGGACACGTGGATCACTATAATAAGATTATCAACCTTACCGATAATCTCCTTATCTCGATTTGCGTGTCGTAAGTTTCGACGTACAAATAACGAATTATACTTTATATTAGACTAGAATTGACCATGTTTGACCAGAGTTGACCCAAAGTCAACTGTAAGTCAACACTTGACCTAGTTTGACTAGATTATTGACCGGAGTCGACCTAGAGTTGTTTTGACTTAGAAGAACCTAGAATATACAGACTGATTATAAAGATTCATTTATTACAACTTGAACACCTTGTAACCTGTGTTACTTTAAATAGGACTCTGTGGCTTCAGTGGGACCTCCTATACTTATCAGCTGTTCAGGTTATCGAGGCGAGTACATTCTCGGATCATTTCATATCCTGCTTAGACTTATTTCCTGCAGTAGATTACTTTACTTACACTGTTGGGTTACCTCCAGAATCCCCATTTTTATGGGACTTACACTGTTGGGTTACCCCCAGAATCCCCATTTTTATGGGACTACTATGTATCACCTTCGGGGTCTACCACCCTTCGGGGGCTTATCACCTTTGGGGTCTATCACCTTCGGGGTCTGTTACATAGCATCATATAACATAACCTGGCTGGATCCTTGTGTATTGATCGTGGGTACGGGGGGAGTATTACATTTTCATATTGTACTCTGACTCACTAGTCACTGCTAGTTCCCTATGTATAGTAGATATTTCTATTACAGTTCTCTCTCTGTTTACATACTGCACTTCTTTCAGTACTTGTATCTTACTTTACTGCATGTTTTTACTTTCTAACCTGCTATGATATGTTGAGAGGTACTGTACTCGCTCCAGTCCTGACTGGACCTGTTGATAAATTTTACAGATAGCTTGGAGGTTGCCTGCTAGCCTAGAGGAGACACAGTAGAGGTTATTTAGATAGTTATTTCATTTTGTCTGGAGTTGTATTTCACTTTGTGGATTACTGTATTGAGTTTTGAGATATATTTATGGGTTTATGTATCTTAGACACTTAGACTTCTATCTCCTATATCTCTTTTGGATTTCATATTTTATCTATCTTTATCATGTTGTACCTTCGATATGATTGAGACTGTATCTGCTATGTCACCCCCATTCGGGGAGTATAAACTGTTTAGTCTTATACTGTTATATGCATTGAGACCTAGGACATCGTTCTACCGCCGACACTGCGGCGTAGGCTGGGCGTTGTTACGTTCTCGTGCCCTAACTCTAGGGTGCGGGTCGTGACACGTTTTTAGTGGTGGCCCATGCAGGTCGAGACTAAAAGTGTAGTGGTATTCAAACTAGAGTACCACTACAGCCTGCAGTAGGATTAGGATATATTTTTGAAGGTACTCAATCACAGATAGGAACCCTTGAGAGATTTCCGGGACGACCCTGGAGAATCTTATTTAACTTCGATTTGAAAACTCTTTTTCCATGATTTGTTTTATCTTTATTTTCTGTTATTAAATTTGATTTTTATAGATTATTGTTGAATTCGAGTTTGTAATTATTGATTTTGATGGATGTTTGTCGAATTTGAATTTTGATGATAGCTATTGCATCTAAGTTTGTATTTTGATGGATTTTTGTTCATTTTTGAATTTTGATGTTCGTTGATAATTTGATTTGATTTTTGGGTATTCATTGTTGATTTAATTTAATTTTTGGCAAGATGCAATTATATGGGCTAGGTCATCTAAGTTATGAAAATCTAGTCTTCTATAGTCACATTAGCCAGCATGGTGAGGACATACAGTCTGACTCTGGATATATTTTTCGGGTGTAGGAATTTAAGGTTTTCGCAGCCAAGCATGCGGCATCGTAAAAATATTAAATACCATGATTCTAGAGATATGTGCATAAGTCGAGGGCTCTGTGATTATCGTAGCCTTGCTTACTAGTATGACGAGGATTTAGAGTACCATAATTTTGGATAGACGCATATGATTATCAGATTGTACCTTAAATGTTTTCAAACATGTTTTCTCTACCTTGTTTCAGTCTTTCAAAAAAATAGAGAAAAGAATTATTATTTGTTTGTTTTGTCTAGTTTTCTATTATTTAACTCAGGAGTAAGTTTAGTTGGTTTTATAAACCTTGTGAAATTTCTTGCTATAAGTTTTTCATAATACAATGAATCGATAATTTTGCTAGACTTTATCTTGAAATTGATATTTTAACTCTGGATTTCAAAACGGTTTCTTCTTTAAACAGATAAGCAGAACAGATTCTATTATCATTCTCTTCCTGCCAATATTTTATTCCCATCAATCTTTGTCTTATATAACTATCATGATTACATCAATTCCCTGTCTCGTATATAATTTTGTCATCTATACCTTGAAAACTCTTGGATCTTCATATAACTTTACCTGAGAAACGTAGAGGAAGTGACGTAAATCATCTAGTGCAGAAATGACGTGATTGGTTATCATATGATAATTGAGTAGGAATCAAAATGTTGGATGTCAAAAAAAAATTTTGAGATAGAAATGTGGTGAAGGTTTAGAATTAAATCGAGGGATAAATGTTATTAATTTAGAAACAATTGCAGAAAATTTGGTTATGAGTAATTCATGGATGTATTTTAAAACTAATGAGGATGTTCAAGGTCAACCTAGTTTTGAGAACTTAGAAAATCTTGGTTATTGATTCTGGGGAAAACTTTTACTCTGAGGCGATGTGGAAATTTAGTAATGGAAAGAGAATTTTATTGTAATCAATGATTATGCAAAATTGAACTAGATATTGTAAGAAATAACTAGAGACAGATAGAACACAAGGATTTTAAGTTATAGGAATTATTTTGGATGAAAAAAAAATGTAGAATTCAAAAGGATAATAATTTAAGGTGAACGTTGAAGAAATGTGAAGGTTGATTTATAAAACGAGAATAAATTTTGCATGACATAGTGGTATTAGGGCTGAATAAATACGAGGCTTGATTTAAACAAGTACAAGGATTCCATAAACTGGATTTGGAGGTTTCGGATCTAATTTAGAACGAGGTGAAAGAATTTGGAAACTTGATTAAATGGGTAAGTGTTGATACCTAATTAAGAGGGGTATGCTTCGTGGAAAATGTTTTAGAAGTTAAAATTTTTTGTCTATGGTGATCATGGTAAAATTTAGATGACTGAAGGTTATAGAAATTTTGAGGGTAGTCA
Source organism: Iris pallida (assembly GCA_029216955.1). Classification (NCBI taxonomy): domain Eukaryota; kingdom Viridiplantae; phylum Streptophyta; class Magnoliopsida; order Asparagales; family Iridaceae; genus Iris; species Iris pallida. The sequence goes on from JANAVB010022999.1 coordinate 4,858,760, forward strand.
TATGAAGGTTGATTTTATATTGGAGTTTGTGAGAAAAATATGATTGGCAAATGATAAACTGATAGTATTAGAGAGGGATGATTTGCTGACTTCGTATGAAATCTTTTCCTGTTTTTTTTCTCTAAAAAGGGTTTTTCAATATCATTAAATCCTAGTTTCCTTAATCACGACCAAATCGACTTTGATCACCTTTTCTTATCATATTTATATCTTGGGTTGTACTCAATTGACTTAAATTTGATTATGGCCTGAATCTCCATCCTTGTAAGCTCGTGCTCAGGCTTGATGAACTGTCATATTGCCTAAATCTTGATTTTCCAGAATTGATCGACTTAGATTGTATCGAGACTAAATGTTCTTAATATATATCTTGATTGGATTTCCATGAAATTGACTTTCATTCTTAAACTTGTGATTTGATTTTTCTTTGATTAGTACCCCTTTCAGATAATTGGTAGTTACCCTTGTTTTATTTTTATTTTATTTTGATGATACAAGTTTTTATATAGATGGTAGACTGATTTACAGTTTTGATGATTTGTTATTTCTGTAACTTTTCTCGTTTAGCACCCTAGACTGCTTGTGTATTTGATACCCTATGACCGAATCAGTTAGTATGACTAGTATACCTAGATGAGACTTTCACTACCACCGTATGCCATGACCCTGGACGTTGTCTTTTTTGATGGTATGATTTGTTTAAGTTCTGGGACTTTGATTGTGGGGGTTTGACCTAGAGGGAGTAGGGACATTTTAATTTCGAGGACGAAATTCTTATAAGGTGGGTAGGATATTAGCACCCTAAATTTCGGGTTGATTTTTTTCATTTATTTTATTTTCTGATTGATTGATTGATAAATAATTTATTATGTTATTTTTCCTAAGTGTACTTTTTCGTGCCATTGATATTTGGAGTATCAGGGATGTTCAACTCTGGAAATCTTCTTAATGAGTTTTGGAGTGGACACGATTACCTTCATGACGGTATATGGTGTCCCACCCAAACTTGTTCCCTTGTGCTCTTTTTGCTTCGCTGAACTTCGGGTCGAATTAGACCGTTTGATTATTAATTGATTTTCCCACTCTTTTCCTTGATCATTTTTAGCACGTTACCGTGACTTTTAATTTTGGAGCACAAGACCAGTCAGTTTCTTGAAACCAACTTCTCATGCTTGATCTACTCGAGACGCTCGTCACCCATGACCTTCGTGTCCCACTCAGACACGTCATTTTATGCTCCATTTAATTCGCACAACTTTCCTGACACGTGACCCGATTTTATTTCACTCCACGGCGTCATATTCATTTTCCAACTTGATTTGTGGGTCCCCTGTCGACCAAAACCTGTCCGCCCCAATTATGGACATGGCCCACATTGAGCCTACTACCCGTCCGCCACTTGTGTCCCATTTATTGGAATCCCCATGTGCTACTTATTTACCCATGATCATCAACGTCTAATTTTAATTCGATTTTTGCACAATGTCCAGTTTTGATCCAATCCGGCTCCACCGAGTCCAGTCCAGCTCCATGTTATTCTCCATTATGACACCTACATATTTTCTCGCCCAAAAATACCAAGTACTCATTTTGTCTATTTCTCTATATTTAATAGAATTTTTCTATTGATTTTTAATTCCCATTAGAATGGACATTTCTCTCTAAATATAATCTAGCCATTGATTCTTCCCATTAAATCACATCCATTAATTACTCCCTCACATTCATAGCAGCCAAAACCCCCCTATGGCCGGCCCTAAAATAATTGGATAGAATCCTTATCTCTCTCTTTCTCTCTCTCTCTCTCTCATTTCAATCATTATCCTCTCTCACTCACTTTTTCTCTCATGCAACTCACAACAACAAAAACAACACCAGCACACCATTAAACCTGACCACCCCGAGCTCCCTTGGCATCACGACCTCTCCTCCTCCTCACCCTCACTCCGGCCACCCCCTGGCCCAGCCTGGCCGGCGACCCCCACTGGTCGGCCATGGTCGCCACCCAAAGTCGACCACTCCACTTCCTTCCACTCCTCCTCCTTCACTTCGTCACAAACGACCAACACCACCACCCAAAGCCGTCGCCACCTCGCCGTGGGCCCGCCGCCTCGCTGCTCGCCGTGGTCGGCCGCCGCGCCGCCACGAGCAGCGCGCAACAGCGTCGCTACCAGCAGCTGCGGCAGAAGCGCACCAGCGCGCGCGTGCAGCGCTGCCGTGCCACCGCCGGCCACGCCGCCGTGGCCGTGCCCTCCACCAGGCTGGGCGAACTCCGACGAGCAGTCCCTGACGGCCACCATCCTCCGGGATGCGCCGTCGAGGCGATTCGTGCGTTTTGCACGACGTCCCGTCGTGACGCACGCGGGATCGAGTTCATTTTGGCGCTCCGTCGTAGCGACTTCGTGCGCGTTTTACCGGAGATCCGACCGTTGGATTGGTGATTTATTTACTCCGTCGCTATCTCGGTATATCCACCTTCATCCCTGTCAATTTTTGACCGTTTAAATTGTATTAAATTTGGACAGTTTCGCGGAGCCAACTTCGTCAGCTTGTATCTCCTCCACCGCAGCTTCGTTTGGCGTGGTACTAGTTCCGGTGCGAAGCTGGTATAACCCTCTTGCTACCCCTTCAGTTTCGTTTCATTGTGAGCTTGTTTGATTGGTTGAATTCGACGCCAAAGTTGGTCGTCCGAATTCGTAATTTCCAACTTGTAAAATTCCATTTTTGAACACGGGACTCCAGATTTCATTTTTGACACCACCATTAGACTTGTGGCATTGTTATGGCATGTTTTCATATAAAATTTGTTAGATTTGGAGAACGTGGGCCCGGGCACGCATTTCGGTGCAAAACGGGTCCCACTTTCTGGGTCAACGCGACTTTTTGACGTCGGCTCATCGGAATCCAATTCCGGATACATCGTTGAGTTCGTATCGTCATTCTGGACTCGTTGACATATAATTTGCTAGGTTTTGGTGGACATTGGGTCTGACACGTATTTCGGTGCAAGTCGGATACCAATATCCGGGTCAACGGGTCATTTTAAGATCGGCTCATCGGAATCCAATTCCGGAGATACCGTTGAGTTCGTATCATCATTCTGGACTCGTTGACAGGTAGTTTGCTAAGTTTTGAGAACTTTGGCTTCGGCACGCATTTCCGTGCAAACCGGAATTCCAAGTTCTGGTCAACGGGCCGAAATGAGATCGGGTCAACGGAATCCAATTCTGGAGATACCGTTGGGTTCGTATCGACATTCTGGTTTCATGGACATATAATTTGTTATATTTTATTGACTTGTTTTCTTGCACGTTTTCGGTGCAAAACGGCTCCGATACGGACACCGTTTTGAGCCGAAATTACATTTTTGCCCTTGTGTCCAAATTGGACCGTTGGGTAGGCTATCCTAGCTAATTTGACCATTCTGGACACGTTGGCGATGTCTATTTCATCGTCCGACAATATTGTTGATAGTTTCTCTGAGTTTAACCTTTTTATAATTAATTAATAATTAATTCATATAATGTTCGTATTTCGGGATTAGTACAACGAAACTGAGATCAGCCAATTCCAGTGATCTCACATCGCTGAAATTGACAAGTTGGACACGTGGATCACTATAATAAGATTATCAACCTTACCTATAATCTCCTTATCTCGATTTGTGTGTCGTAAGTTTCGACGTACAAATAACGAAGTACACTTTATATTAGACTAGAATTGACCATGTTTGACTAGAGTTGACCAGTTGACCCAAAGTCAACTGTAAGTCAACACTTGACCTAGTTTGACTAGATTATTGACCGGAGTCGACCTAGAATTGTTTTGACTTAGAAGAACCTAGAATATGTAGACTGATTATAGAGATTCATTTATTACAACTTGAATACCTTGTAACCTGTGTTGCTTTAAATAGGACTCTGTGGCTTCAGTGGGACCTCCTATACTTATTAGCTGTTCAGGTTATCGAGGCGAGTACATTCTCTTATCATTTCATATCCTGCTTAGAATTATTTCCTACAGTAGATTACTTTACTTACACTGTTGGGTTACCCCCAGAATCCCCATTTTTATGGGACTTACACTGTTGGGTTACCCCCAGAATCCCCATTTTTATGGGACTACGATGTATCACCTTCGGGGTCTACCACCCTTCGGGGGCTTATCACCTTCGGGGTCTATCACCTTCGGGGTCTGTTACATAGCATCATATAACATAACCTGGCTGGATCCTTGTGTATTGATCGGGAGTACGGGGGGAGTATTACATGTTCATATTGTACTCTGACTCACTAGTCACTGCTAGTTCCCTATGTATAGTAGATATTTCTATTACAGTTCTCTCTCTGTTTACATACTGCACTTCTTTCAGTACTTGTATCTTACTTTACTGCATATTTTTACTTTTTAACCTGCTATGATCTGTTGAGATGTACTGTACTCGCTCCAGTCCTGACTGGACCTGTTGATAAATTTTACAGATAGCTTGGAGGTTGCCTACTAGCCTAGAGGAGACACAGTAGATGTTATTTAGATAGTTATTTCATTTTGTCTGGAGTTGTATTTTACTTTGTGGATTACTGTATTGAGTTTTGAGATGTATTTATGGGTTTATGTATCTTAGACACTTAGACTTCTATCTCCTGTATCTCTTTTGGATTTCATGTTTTATCTATCTTTATCATGCTCTACCTTAGATGTGATTGAGACTGTATCTGCTATGTCACCCCCATTCGGGGAGTATAAACTGTTTAGTCTTATACTGTTATATGCATTGAGACCTAGGACAGCGTTCTACCGCCGACACTGCGGCGTAGGCTGGGCGTTGTTACGTTCTCGTGCCCTAACTCTAGGGTACGGGTAGTGACACACTCACATGCTCTATCTCTCTCTATATATGTGAGTGGGTATGCATGTAATAGATATTTATGTATATATATGTCAATCTTGTAGTATATATATATATATATATATATATATGATGTTCCTAATGTACTGTACTACAGACTATTTGTAAAGTATCTAAATCAATAGGTGTAATGATGTTAGACTTATATTCTAGTTATAGCTAGTAGCTATGTTGTGATAGCTAGTATAGGCTTGCATAGCCTTGTAAAAGGATTTGTGCTAGCTAGTGTAGGTTAGTTTAGACTGGTATAGACTTGTTTAGCCTAGAATGACTAGTTTACCTAATTTAGACTTGGTTGACCTAGTTTGACCATAGTTGACTTAGGTTTGACTTCTTGGTTGACCAAGGTTGACCAAGAGTTGACTTTGGCCTAGATTGACCTAGAATCATCTAGAATGCATAGTAGGACTTTATTTTACCATTTTGGACTTGTTGTGACTTGTACTGTTCTGATTAGGAGCCAGACACCACTCCTTGGACAGTACGTTTCATATTGGACACTCAGATACAGGCGAGTACATTCTCTGATCATTTCATATCCTGTTTAGAATTATATTCCTGCTTTAGATTACCTTACTTTATGCTGTCACGACATTATCACGGATTAGTACTATATGGATCTCTTCATGCGATGTTATCCCTCTCGGGAGCATCGGGTACATTGTGTCATGTGCATTTCACTTTCATCATGTACTCCTGTGCTTTCATTACATGTACACTCCTGTGAATCTTGTACTCTCATGTTCACGGAGCCCTTATGTATACTATCATATGCACCCTTTATGGGCTCCATGTGATATCATGTACAATAACATAACTTATTTAGATCCTTGTGTATTGATTGGGGAAACGGGGGAGTGCTAGTAGTCATGTGAACAATTCCATTGTAGTGTAGATCATGTGCAAACTCTTTAGTGTAGATCATGTACAAATCTGTCATGTTCACATGTGCTATCTTGTACTCTGTTTTACTAGCCACTATTAGTTCTCTATATACAGTAGCTATTTACATACAGTTTTTTTTTTATCATGTATTTCCTTTCAGTTTCCTGTATCTTACTCTACTGCATGTTTATATTTTCTAACCTGCTATGAATTGTTGAGATGTACTGTGCTCGCTCCTGTCCTGACTGGACCTGTTGAAAAATATTACAGAGGACGAGGAGGAGGCTTGCCTGGACACTTACTACGGGGCAGCCTTAGATGACACCTGCGAGCTGGACCCTCAGGAGAACCCAGCTCTGGCTGAAGATATCACCCCGATTGCCTAGACTAGATTAGTTAGGCTTATCTTACTTTATGCAGTCTTGAGTCATGTTTTAGCTAGACTACATTTGGAGTTCAGAATTGTATATATTCTTTCATCTGAGACCTTGTACTGTTGGATATTGCTGGAATTATCTTAGACTACTACTATTCCATCTATTTATTTCCTTGAGTTCTATTTCATTTCGTGCTATCTCTTCCTTAGTTGTGATTGAGTTTATTATTGCTATGTCACCCCCATTCGGGGAGTATAAACTGTTTAGATATATATTGTTAGATGTACGTTGACCTAGGACAGCGCTCTACCGCCGACACTGCGGCGTAGGCTGGGCATTGTTACGTTCTCGTACCCTCACAGTGGGTGCGGGTCGTGACACGTTTTTAGTGGTGGCCCATGCAGGTCTAGACTAGAAGTGTAGTGGTATTCGAATTAGAGTATCACTACAGCCTGCAGTAGGATATAGGACATTAATTTTAAGATACTCAATCACTTTAGGAAAATTTCTTTTATTTCCATCTAAATCCTTTTGCCAGCTGATCCTTTGAATTGTAATTGTCCGCCTTTGTTATTTCGCTTCTTTATCAGAAATTGATACTCTTGTTTGTCTATCTTCAGGATGGTAGAGACTAGATTGCAGCGTGCCATTCATGAGGATGGTATAGAGGGAACTGCTACCTCTCAGCCAGCACGGCGAGGCCAGGGGACTGCAGCTCCTGCCACCTCAGCTCGTGTTGAGACCTCGGCAGCCGCAGTAGGGGGTATGCATCCACCAACTGGAAGACGGGACCCGGTCATTCCAGAGGATCCTTTCCAGCAGCCGCCTCCAGGATACGTGGACGCAGCTCAGATGTTCGCATATTTCCAGCAGTTCATGGACCGACAGCAGGCTCGACAGGATAGAGGCATGGAGTTGGCTGTCATGACAGCCGCAGCTCGACCAGTGGTGCAGCAGCCGAAGATACCGAGGATCGAGCAGTTTCAGAAGATGAGCCCCAGAGACTTTCTGGGGACAGAGGGGATCCTATATGCCGATGAGTGGATCGAGCATATAGAGGAGATCTTCCGCTTGGCCAAGATTCCAGCAGATCTTCAGATCGAGGCTGCAGCTAGCCGGATGCAAGATCTTGCTCGCACCTGGTATCAGTCCGACCCTAGGGTGGGGGTAGCAGGGCAGACTTGGGAGCAGTTCAAGGGCTTCTTCAAGAAGAAGTTCTTCCCAGATTCAGCACTCAGAGCCTTAGAGACGCAGTTCGAGAGCCTGGTCCAGGGGAGTCTCTCAGTGGAGGAGTACGCCGGGGAGTTCGGCCACCTCGACAGGTTTATGGAGGGCTTGAGCGAGACGGAGAAGGCCCAGAGGTTCCGGAAGGGCCTAGTCAAGGAGGTCAAGTCCTTGACCAAGGGCAACCGGGATGCCACATTCGATGAGATCTTGACAGGAGCCTTGTTGGCGGAGGATGATCTTGAGCTTAGGCTCAAGAGAGGGCGAGACCCAGTTGGAGGCAGCAGCAGCGGGGGCCAGGCCAAGAGGCCCCACTTTCAACATCAGCAGCTGAGGCAGTTCCAGCCGTAGCCGATTCAGCAAAGGCCAGCGCACCAGCAGCAGTTTCAGCATCAGGCACCCAGGCACCAGACAGTCAGTTGTACCTTCTGCAAGAAGCCTGGGCATGTCTTCAACGAGTGCAGAAAGAGGCTCAGGAAGTGCCTTCTTTGCGGAGCAGCAGATCATCAGATGAGGGATTGTCCTAGGTCTGGTGGACGAACAGCCTAGGAAGGAAGAGCCAGGGCTCCAGCAGGCCAGCAGAGGGGACCAGCCCTTCAGACGCAACAGCAGAGGTTCATCCAGCACCAGCAGCAGGCCAGGGGAGGCCAGCAAGGGCGAGGATTCGCCATGGCAGCAGAGGATGCGGAGGTCATCGGAGAGCTGATTGCAGGTTCGATTCTTCTCGACTCCAGTCCAGCTTTTGCATTATTCGATTCTGGTGCTTCGCATAGCTTCATATCAGTATCTTTTGTGATTAGACATGGTATCGTAGCTGAATCGTTGCCTATGACTTACAAGATCACGACCGGGGGGGGTATTATCCTCGTAAGTGATATTTGTAAGGGTCGGAGAGTAGTTTTGGGAGGCCGTGAGTTGGAGGTGAGCCTGCTCGTAATGCCATTGCCGAACTACGATATAGTACTAGGCATGGATTGGTTGAGCAGGCACCACGCCAGTATTGATTGCAGAGGGGGTAGAGTTCTTTTCAGAGCGCCGGGGGAGCCAGAGTTCGAGTACTCCAGACGTCAGGCAGAGCAGAGCAGCGGAGTCTTCTGTGGAGTCTCGGTCGAGGAGCAGACGATTCTATACCCCTTGATAGCAGATTTTATGGATGTGTTCCCAGAGGAGTTGCCGGGATTGCCACCAGACAGAGACATAGAGTTCTCGATAGACTTGGTTCCAGGAGCGGAACCCATCTCTCAGCATGTCTATCGGGTGAACAACAGCGAGCTGGTAGAGCTGAAGAAGCAGGTGGATGAGCTACACGACAAGGGCTTCATCCGCTCGAGTTCGTCGCCATGGGGTGCACCAGTATTGTTTGTACCGAAGAAGGATGGGTCAGTACGTATGTGTATTGACTATAGGGCACTCAACAACCTCACGATCAAGAACAAATACCCACTACCGCGGATCGACGATCTATTTGACCAGTTGAGCGGAGCTCGGGTATTTTCCAAGATTGATCTGAGGTCGGGATATCACCAGGTGAAGGTGAAGGGGGAGGATATTCCCAAGACTGCTTTCAAGATGCGGTATGGATAGTTCGAGTTTTTGGTTATGCCGTTTGGGCTAACCAATGCACCAGCGGTGTTTATGAACCTTATGAACAAGGTGTTCTACCAGTATCTGGATCAGTTTGTGGTGGTGTTTATTGACGATATCTTGATATATTCAAAGACTGAGGAGGAACACGAGGAGCATTTGAGGATAGTGCTGGAGATTCTCAGGAAGGAGCAGCTTTATGGAAAGCTCTCCAAGTGTGAGTTCTTCTTGGATCGGGTGGACTTCTTGGGGCATGTGGTGACTGGAGATGGTATCTCAGTTGACCCCAAAAAGATTGTAGCAGTTGAGGTATGGACAGCTTCGACTTCAGTTGCACAGATCAGAAGTTTCCTGGGGCTGACAGGATACTATCAGAGATTCGTACAGGATTTCTCCCGGATTGCAGAGCCGTTGACACGGTTGACCCGGAAGGATATTGAGTATGTATGGTCAGAGGAGTGTCAGGCAGCTTTTGATGAGTTGAAGAAGCAGCTGACGACAGCTCCGATTCTGACGTTGCCTTCAGGATCAGGTGGATTCACTATTTATAGTGATGCTTCAGGAAAAGGGCTGGGTTGTGTGTTGCAGCAGCACAGGAAGGTGATTGCCTATGCTTCCAAGCAGTTACGTCCCCATGAGAAGAACTACCCTACCCACGACCTGGAGCTGGCAGTAGTGATTTTTGCATTGAAGCTGTGGAAGCATTATCTGTATGGTGAGAGGGTGGAGATCTTCACAGATCACAACAGCTTAAAGTATGTGTTCACTCAGAAGGAGTTGAACATGAGACAGCGCAGATGGCTGGAGTTGATGAAGGATTTTGATATCCTACTTCAGTATCACCCAGGGAAGGCCAACGTGGTTGCCGATGCCTTGACTAGGTATCCGACAGCCATGTATTTGACCATGGATCGGTACTTGCTTGCAGACTTGGAGAGCCTTGGGATTGAGGTGATCGTGCCTGGAGTGCAGATGCAGCTATGGGGGATGCAGATTCAGTCGGACTTGATAGACAGGATCAAGGCGGCCCAGTTCGAGGATGTGGCTCTGCAGTGTATCAGAGAGCAGATCAATATAGGAGTGGAGAATACTGAGTTTTCACTTGCAGAGGATGGTGCCCTGAGGCACGGTTCCAGGTTATGTGTGCCAGCGGAGATCTCAGAGAGCAGGTTATGCAGGAGGCCCACAGATCTTAGTACTCTATACACCCGGGTGCCAACAAGATGTACCGAGATCTGCTGGAGCATGTATGGTGGCCAGGAATGAAGCGAGAGGTGGCTTGTTTCGTGGCTAGGTGTTTGGTCTGTCAGCAGGTCAAGGCAGAAAGATAGAGGCCCGGTGGATTGTTGCAGCCGCTGTCCATTCTCGAATGGAAATGGAAGCATATTACTATGGACTTCGTTTCAGGATTGCCGCGTACTCCATGAGGGAAAGACGCAATTTGGGTCATCGTTGACAGGTTGACCAAATCGGCCCACTTCTTTCCATTCAAGGTGGATACGTCTACAGAGAGGCTGGCGGAGTTGTATATGCGACAGATAGTCAGGATCCACGGAGTTCCGGTCAGCATCATCTCAGATCGGGATAGCCGTTTTACTTCCCATTTCTGGAGGAGTCTGCAGACCAGCTTGGGCACTCAGCTCAAGTTTAGTACTGCATACCACTCCAGACGGACGGACAGTCAGAGCGGACTATTCAGACACTTGAGGACATGTTGCGGACGTGCGTCCTGGACTTTGGAGGTTCCTGGGAGGATCATCTTCATTTGGTGGAGTTTGCTTACAACAATAGTTTCCAGGCCAGCATTGAGATGTCACCTTTCGAGGCTCTGTACGGGCGTAGGTGCCGTACACCCTTATCTTGGGACGATGTTGGTGAGCGAGCTTTACTGGGGCCTGAGATGGTTGTTGATGCAGTCGAGAAGGTGAAGCTCATCAGGGATAGACTCCGTGTGGCGCAGGACAGACATTGGCACTGGGCCGATAGCCACCGGAGGCCATTGGAGTTTGAGGTACAGATTAGAGTAGGATTAGATTTAGGTTTGTTGTTTGTGATTTTGATCATATTTGTTTATTATTTTAATTGAGACCTTGCTTGTGATTAGGTCAGAGACCAAGTTTTTTTGAGGATATCTCCGACTCGTGGTATGATATGTTTTGGTGGAGGCGGGAAGCTTAGTCCGCGCTTCATCGGCCCTTTCGTTATCAGCGGGAGAGTCGGTGACGTTGCATACAGGCTAGACTTGCCGCCTGTGCTAGTGGGGGTCCACAACGTATTTCATGTATCACAGTTGAGACGGTACGTGGCTGACCCTAGCCATGTGCTCGATCATTCAGAGATTGAGGTTGGTCCTTCTCTCAGCTATCCAGAGCAGCCAGTGGAGATTCTGGATCGACGGGAGAAGGTTCTGAGGAACCAGGTGATACCCTTGGTACGCGTCGCATGGGGGCATCATTCTCCAGGAGAGTCGACCTGGGAGCGGGAGGATGAGATGCGCGAGCGGTACCCCTATCTTTTGGACCTTGAGGTATACTTTTCTATCCTTCTCAGCAGTTTAGTTTCGCCTTTAATTTCGAGGACGAAATTATTTTAAGGAGGGTAGATTTGTCACTACCACTTTTTCTAGCTTGGGGGTATTTTGGTCATTTTTGAAAATTTATGATTTAATTGGAATTATTTTTAATTATTTGGGTTTATTATATTTAATATGATTTTTTGTGATTTTGGTGATTTTTAGTAGATTTGATTTTGACCCTAGAGTTGACTTTGACTAGAGTTGACTAGAAGACTAACCTAGTGACTAATCTAGGTTATGGCCACTTAGTTAAGTCAAGTAACCTTGGTCTGACCTAATTTAATGAGGTTTAAGACATTAGAACTAGTTAGGAGTGATTTGGAGTTGTGTAGGCTAATATGGCTTATGACTTCATAAGTCATGATTAATGACTTAGGCTTAATAGCCCATCGGCCCACACCATGAACCAACCCTAACCCTAATCAGCCCATGGCAGCCACTATTAACCCATCCCCTTCCTATTTAATGCCTCCCAAAGTTAGGGCTAGCCTCCCTTAGGTTTTCTTGCCAAGTTTTAGAAGAGGTATTTTCTCCACCTTCCATAAATCCTAGTAAATTCATTTTAATTCCTTTTTAACCCAAACAAATTGTATTGGGTTCTAAATTTTACCTACTTTCTGTAGGTAATTAATAATCTCAGATTTGGAGAGCTTTGGAGGAGTTTCGCCATCAAGAAGAACATCACTCTTTAGAGTTTTTGAGGGGTTTGACACTTTGAGGTAACTTCCTATTTCTACCATAGAATCCTGAAATTATTGCATGAATAGGGAGACCTAGACCTACCCAAACTATAGGAATAGGAATCCCCAGGTTTTTGTGTCGTTTCATGTCCTAACAGGACACGTATCAGTGTCCTGCTCCTTGTGTTTGTGAAAATTCCTCACTGAAACTTTTTGTGATATTTTCGAAATGTTTTTGAATGTAAATTTGCTTTTCAGTGTCGCTTACTCATTTCCAATGCACTGAGCTCGAATCGAGTCTGTGTCAGGTCGATTGGACACGTGTGCACACGCTCTCGCGCGCGCGCACAGCCACAATAATCCCCTGTATCTCGGGGTCTTTTCTGGACACGACACGTACTTGTTGGACACGAGATTTTGTAGGGGTCTCGGGGCACCCACTGACATGCCATGTGTCAAATTTCGGGGGCCCACGTGGCGTAACGAGGAAGAAATCCTCGACGCACGGGTTTTGCACTGTTCTGTGCACTGTGGTTTTTTGTCACTGATACGGTTTAATAACTCAGACACGGGGACACGTCGACACAAAACAGGATGACACGTAGTAGCCTGACACCTGGCGAACCTAGGGTTGCGAAAACGAGGCCTAGTTTGGCCTGTGTAGTGTGCACGACACGCGTGCACACGTGCACGACACAGTGCACTGAAACAGTGCCTGTGTACACTGTTTCGTGTCCTGTTGCATTTGGACATGTTTCTGTCCTTTTATTTGGACACAAACACCTCACTTGGCATGTATGCATCATATATTTATTTTACCAACTCTTTATTTTGAATTTTAATAATTCTTCATTAGTTAATATCTAATTTCCCAAGTTATGATATTAGGTATCATTTTCTGTTTCCAGTTTTCAGAAATCCAAATTGGACACCTATTTTAACCCATTATTTACTGCTTAAATACTGATTTGAGTCCTAGTTAGTGTACTCCTATAGGTGTTCTATGGATGTGTCGATTTTGGGGAGGAATGAGTATTGTTTTGGCTTAAAATCTGAGAATTTGAATTGTGGACTATTTTTCATCACTTCACTATTTTCTGGGTATCACACACTCTTAATATTATTCACTATTTTTGCTTCCTAAATCTGTCATGTTCACCTCTATGACACACGCACACACTTTCCTGCACACTTCACTGTTACACTCATTCCTACATGCACACTTTAGCCTGGTCACTTGACACTCTTTCCACTTGACACTTTGTACTCTCACTTGTATCACACATTGTTATCACTTTTCACACACTCTCACTCATTCCATTCACACATTACACACACACACACTCACATGCTCTCTCTCTCTATATATATGTGAGTAGGTATGCATGTAATAGATATTTATGTATATATATGTCAATCTTGTAGTGTAGCTATATACATTAATGTATATATATATAGTATTTGAGCCTAGGTATATATATTATATATATATATATATATATATGTGATGTTCCTAATGTACTGTACTATAGACTATTTGTAAAGTATCTAAATCAATAGGTGTAATGATGTTAGACTTATATTCTAGTTATAGCTAGTAGCTATGTTGTGATAGCTAGTATAGGCTTGCATAGCCTTGTAAAGGGTTTGTGCTAGCTAGTGTAGGTTAGTTTAGACTGGTATAGACTTGTTTAGCCTAGAATGACTAGTTGACCTAATTTAGACTTGGTTGACCTAGTTTGACCATAGTTGACTTAGGTTTGACTTCTTGGTTGACCAAGGTTGACCAAGAGTTGACTTTGGCCTAGATTGACCTAGAATCATGTAGAATGTATAGTAGGACTTTATTTTACCATTTTGGACTTGTTGTGACTTGTGCTGTTCTGATTAGGAGCCAGACACCACTTCTTGGACAGTACGTTTCATATTGGACACTCAGATACAGGCGAGTACATTCTCTGATCATTTCATATCCTGTTTAGAATTATATTCCTGCTTTAGATTACCTTACTTGATGCTGTCACGACATTATTACGGATTAGTACTATATGGATCTCTTCATGCGATGTTATCCCCCTAGGAAGCATCGGGTACATTGTGTCATGTGCGTTTCACTTTCATCATGTACTACTGTGCTTTCATTATACATGTACACTCCTGTGAATCTTGTACTCTCATGTTCACGGAGCCCTCATGTATACTATCATGTGCACCCTTTATGGGCCCCATGTGATATCATGTACAATAATATAACTTGTTTAGATCCTTGTGTATTGATTGGGGAAACGGGGGAGTGCTAGTAGTCATGTGAACAATTCCATTGTAGTGTAGATCTTGTGCAAACTCTTTAGTGTAGATCATGTACAAATCTGTCCTGTTCACATGTGCTATCTTGTACTCTGTTTCACTAGCCACTATTAGTTCTCTATATACAATAGCTATTTACATACAGTTCTCTCTTTTTTATCATGTATTTTCTTTCAGTTTCCTGTATCTTACTCTACTGCATGTTTATATTTTCTAACCTGCTATGAATTGTTGAGATGTACTGTGCTCGCTCCTGTCCTGACTGGACCTGTTGAAAAATATTACAGAGGACGAGGAGGAGGCTTGCCTGGATACTTACTACGGGGCAGCCTTAGATGACACCTGCGAGCTGGACCCTCAGGAGGACCCAGCTCTGGCTGAGGATATCACCCCGATTGCCTAGACTAGATTAGTTAGGCTTATCTTACTTTATGCAGTCTTGAGTCATGTTTTAGCTAGACTATATTTGGAGTTCAGAGTTGTATATATTCTTTCATCTGAGACCTTGTACTGTTGGATATTGCTGGGATTATCTTAGACTACTGCTATTCCATCTATTTATTTCCTTGAGTTCTATTTCATTTCGTGCTATCTCTTCCTTAGTTGTGATTGAGTTTATTATTGCTATGTCACCCCCATTCGGGGAGTATAAACTGTTTAGATATATTGTTAGATGTATGTTGACCTAGGAAAACGCTCTACCGCCGACAATGCGGCGTAGGCTGGGCGTTGTTACGTTCTCGTACCCTCACAGTGGGTGCGGGTCGTGACACGTCTTCCAACGATTGCAGCAGCCATGACCAGTCCTAGAACAAAGCTCGGGAGACGAGGCGCTTCCTTTCGTCTCTTACAATTCTGTCCGGAAGGTCCCTTCCGGGAAGGGAGGGAAGATAATAAATACCTCCAGTCCGACAATCTCAACCAATGTGGCCAAAAAAGGCACCCGCTTGAAGACAAAATCTTCAACACTTGGAGATTCGTCATCTACATCCCTGAGGGTAGCCGAAGCTGGTGGCAGCACTCCCCGGAACATCCACAACAATCCAGTGTTCCAAGAAGATCAACCCGGGGAGATAATCCTCCCAACTGATGCAGCAGATTCTGACGTCCCTGAAGGCGTCCACCAGTGCCAAGATGAGGCAACCTTCTATACAGGGGTTGGCACTTCCTCTGACTCTGAACCAGAGGAAAACATTACCATATACCCAGATGACTTCTCTATTCGGGGTTATGATTCGGAGAGCACGTCTTCTACAGTTCCTTCTACTGTTCCTCATGTGAGAACAGTATTCATGACTGAAAATGATCAAGATGGTCCTATTGATCGACAGCGCCTAGACACTCTTGAGGCCATATTTTATACCTTGGTTAAGTCAGTAGACGAGATCAAGGCGGCCCTACCGGCTCTCCAAGGAAGGACACCTGGCCAAACAAGCTTGGGTCCCGCCGTCAATACGGACTCAAACACAACCGTACCAACCCCGGGCGACAATCCAACCGGAATGTCAGCTCCCACTGATACAGAAGAGGCCAGGGAGGCAAAGAGAGAAGTACAGGAGCTCCGGGCAATGTTTTACGCCCGAGAAAACTTTCAGGACCTCAAGATACAACAGCCGTTTCCAACTGGATGGAGAGATGTCCCCTTCCTTCCACGATACAAACCACTCAATATCAATCCATATGATGGGAAGACCTCTGCGAGCCGGTATATGACCTACTTCGAGGTCACAACAGACCATCTGCTGCATGACGACGCCATTCTCACACGATTATTCATCGGGGCATTGGAGGGGGTCTCTTTCGATTAGTACCGCAACTTGTCAGATAACTGCATCCATTCCTTTGCCGGCTTCAAAAATATGTTCTTGGAATGGTTCTACGAGGTGGGACAAGATGTGACAATGTCAAACCTCATGGACGTTGTTCAAGGAGAAAAAGAACTAACCAGGAATTACATCGAGCAATTTTGCCAAACCCCGATGAAATTGCCCTCTGGTAACCCGGACTCTTTTTTACTTGAGATTTGCCAAAAGAGGCTGCTCTCTACAATCAGCCCGTGGATGGGCGAAGATCAATTTAAAGACTAGAAGGCCTTCATCATCAGCGCCACTAGCGCAGAAGCAAAATTGAAGAAGGCTCGCCAACTGGGACTGCATATCTCGGATGGAGAGGATAAGGGCAAACGCCCTAATACCAACAATAATAACGGCAAGTTCCTCAAGAAGTACTATGTCTAAACGACACCTTCCAACTATCTCTCGGATTGTGAGTCATATAACCGCAGGTATCGCTGAACTTACACTCCGACTTTAAATCTCTTAGATTGTTGAGTTTCGTACCCTCAGGTACCACTGAACTTACTCTCTGATTACTCCGAATGAATTCTCTTGGTCATATCTACGTACCCCTGGTCATAGCTTTTCTACCACCAAGAATTTGCCTCAAAATCTATTGCCCGTACCACCGGTGCGAAGATGGATAGTAGATCCACAAAATATTATTCAAATCTATTACTCATACTATCAGTGCACAAAAAGGGTAATAGGTCCACAAAATTTCCCAACGGAAAAAACAACCACGTCCATATTACCTCTAAGTTGTTTACACATCCATCACAAACAAAACACCCAATACATAGAACTTTCACGTTGATAGCACCTCTGAGTTGTTCTGTGTATCATCATTAGGCCCACTCCTACCACATCCTCATTACCTCTGAGTAGGAAGGCTCTACTTTAGACCCAAATTTACTATGTCCTCATTACCTCTGAGTAAATATGTTGGTTTTTTCTCTACTTATTATCCGTACTCGCACCGCGAGTACACAAAAAGGATAATAGCTCCACAAATGTCCTCTGTTGACCACGAATGTTGTATTAGGTCCTCTAGTACATGCACCCCTTTTTTACAATCATATGCTTCTGGAACCCAGTTGTTCCGTGGCACTTATTACCTATTACGTAGAAATTCTACATCCATATTACCTCTGAGTTGTTTTATGTATCCTCATCTGAGTCCACTCCTACTACGTCCTCATTACCATCGACACCATATTTACCATGTTCTCACCACCTCTGTGTAAATATGATGGTTCCCTCTCTCAACTTATTATCCATACCTAAAACTAAGGTACGCCAAGGATGATAAGTCTACATAAAATCCCCAGCGGAAGTACCCAAACCTATCACGTCCATGCGTCCTCTGATAGGATTGCCACACCAAAATAACTCTACTTTCCATGATTCTTATTCAAAATATTCCAAATTTTCACAACCGAGAAGGTTTCGTTAGCCGAATAGACCATTGTAGAATGTCTGGTTTTGACCTGATCTGAAGCCCGACGATGAGGAGCAAAGCAACGGCCTCTTCGCTACTCCATTCCCGAACCCTCTCCTAATTCCAGTCGCCGGATGTCCCATATGTCGCTAATGAGAAAGTGAGGAGGCGCCTCCAGAAGCTTGTGTAGAAGAATATTACCGGACCAATGTTCAAAGAATAAGGATGATTCACCCGACCCTAGCTTAAGATGAATCAGAGGTTCAGCAAGGCTCCGACCCTTAAGGATGCGCCGCCAAGACGAGGAGATCTAAAGTTGAAATCCGCATCTGACGGTTGATTATGCTTTAAATATATGGCTTTCATGAACCGCGCCTAGAGGTTACGGCTCACCCGAAGCTCCACCAAAGCTTCATTGAGAAAGCATTTAAGACATGCGACAGCCAGGAAAACCTAAGACCTTCCTCGTCCGTAGGTCTGGCCATGGTGTCCCAACTCACCCAATGGTTCTTGTTACCATTACAGTGACCCCAGAAGAAGTCTGTAAATAAGTTCTCAATAGATGTAAGCACCTTTTTCGGGGGGTGCAGGTGACGAGGGTGTATACGGCGATAGAGGAGAGCACGTGCTAAATCAGAATCTTCTTCCCGCCTGGTGATAAAGTAGCATTGTGTCACCCCTCATGTTTTTTCCTAATCTTACACACAGCCCCTCAAAGATGCCCGAGCTAGATCTATCGTACACCAGTAGGCATCCCAGAAAATTGAACGAAAGGTATGCCACAGAGAAGGAAGTGATGTTGGAAAGGGTAGATGAGTGTTGTATGTTGGTCTTGTGGTGGACGTAAATGACACTCTTGTTGGGATTGACGCGTTGTTCATCTTGTGGTGGACATATATGACATTCTTGTTTCATATATATATTTTATTTTTTATATAAATATATTATTTTTATATAATATATATATATATATATATATATATTTTTTTTATATAATATATAAAAAAATATATATATATATATATATATTTTTTATATAATATATATATATATATATATATATATATATAAAAATATATATATATCTAAAATATATCTAAAAATATATATATATATATATATATATATATATATATATTTTTATATAATATATATATATATATATATATATATATATATATATATATATATATATATATATATATAAACATGGAAATGCCTATTTCTATAGAATTTTAATATATCTTTATGGAATGTTGTTAGTACTCCTTAATTAATAAATTCCTTAGTAATTTACTATAGGATTTTCTTGTATATATGAACCTAGCAGTAGATATTACCATTACTATATTTTTAGATTTTCAATGTGTTGCATACAGGTATATAAGGTTACACATATGTATGTATGTGTATGTGTGTGTGTATATATATATATATATATATATATATATATATATATATATAAAATATATATATATATTTTATATATATATATATATATATATATACACACACATAAGGTTACACATATGTATGTATGTGTGTGTGTGTGTGTATATATATATACATATTTGGAATATATATATATATATATATATATATATATATATATATATATATATATATATATGGAAAAAAAAACCCCTTTTTATTCATTGAAGGCACAAAATGCCGAAGCCTTTACAACGAAGCGCGGGAAGCAGAATACCACAAGAAAGGGAAAAGGCAGACAATCCCAAAAATCTTAGGCCCAAAATGCCAAAGCCAATACCTAGGCCCATGCAAGAGCTAGGAGAGAAGAGAGTTCCAAAAGTGAGATTGGCCCTGAGAGCAGTGGGATTTGATCTTCCGGCACTGTCGGATCACCTCCCTAATAACCTGGTCGGCAGAATACTGGTGCCCTTCATATCTCGCCTTATTTCAATTCATCCAGAGGACCCATGTAATAGCCGTCGTGACGATCTGGTGACCATGGTAGCAAGAGGCCCAATCTGCCAAGAGATCATTGAAGCGCCCGCCCTTCTGAAGCTGTCTACAATGCTGGGAGATGACTCTCCATACCTTTGTTGGTAAATCCCCGTGATAGAAGATATGGTCGGTAGTTTCTGTCTGATGCTCCGAGCAGCAATTACATGCAGACGCAAGGCTGAACCCAATGGTGTTAAGCTTGTCATCAGTAGGCAACTTTTTGCGAAAAGCTCTCCAAATAAGGAAGGCCTACATATTGGGGATACAGATCTGCCAGAAGGCCGCGATGGTTGGGGATGGTGCACCAATACCCCGTTCTACTCTTCTCGCGGAGCTGGTCGAGAAGGAACCAGAAGTTTTAACTGACCACCTCAGCACATCCTGCTCGGGACGAATCTTAAGCTCGTTGTTACGGATGTAGTGGACCGCCTCTTCTCCGACCCAATCCCGAATCTGGTTCCAATTCCAGTAATTTCCTGATTGGTCCCATAAATTCTTGATCATGGAGTTCCCCATAGCCGTTGGGGGGTTGGGGAGCAAGGAGTCTCCCGTCCATCGTTCCAGGAATGTCGAAGAAACGCCATTACCCAGTTGAAGCCTAATCACCGGTTCCGCCATGGAACGCCCCGTGAGTATATGCCGCCAAGCTGCGGAGGCTCTGGTGTTGGAAATTGCCAGCGATGGGTGAATAAGTTTAAAGTACCTGACCTTCATGAATCTAGCCCATAAGTTCTGACTAGTACGAAGTTTCCACCCCAGCTTTATTGAGAAGGCATCAATAATATGGGAAAGTTTGGAGAATCCTAGACCTCCCTCGCCGGTGGGCCTGGCCATGGAGTCCCAACTAGCCCAGTGATGTCTGGCGTGGCCTTCACTGTGATCCCAGAAGAAATTGGTGAATATGCTTTCGAGCGAATATAGAACTTTTTTAGAGGGAGAGCACGCAGCTAGGGTATGAATGGGGATGGAGGTGAGCACATGCTTGATGAGGATCATCTTACCGCTTGGGGATAGAGTAGTATTGTGCCACCCTTCGATTTTCTTCCTAATTCTTGTTAGCACCCTGAATTTCGGGTTGATTTTTTTTTATTTTATTATTTCCTGATTGATTGGTTTTGATAAATAATTTATTTTGTTATTTTTCCTTAAGTGTACTTTCCTGTGCCATTGATATTTGGAGTATCAGGGATGTTCAACTCTGGAAATCTTCTTCACGAGTTTTGGAGTGGACACGATTACCTTCATGACGGTATATGGTGTCCCACTAAAACTTGTTCCCTTGTGCTCTTTTTGCTTCGCTGAACTTTGGGTCGAATTAGACCGTTTGATTATTAATTAATTTTTTCCACTCTTTTTCTTGATCATTTTTAGCACGTTACCGTGACTTTTAATTTTGGAGCGCAAGACCAGTCAGTTTCTTGAAACCAACTTCTCATTGATGATCTACTCGAGACGCTCGTCACCCATGACCTTCGTGTCCCACTCAGACATGTCATTTTGTGTTCCATTTGATTCGCACAACTTTTCTGACACGTGACCCGATTTTATTTCACTCTACGGCGTCATATTCATTTTCCAACTTGATTTGCGGGTCCCCTGTCGACCAAAACCTGTCCGCCCCAATTATGGACATGGCCCACATTGAGCCTACTACCCGTCCGCCACTTGTGTCCCATTTATTGGAATCCCCATGTGCTACTTATTTACCCATGATCATCAACATCTAATTTTAATTCGATTTTTGCACAATGTCCAGTTTTGATTCAATCCGGCTCTACCGAGTCCAGTCCAGCTCCATGTTATTCTCCATCATGACACCCACATATTTTCTCGCCTAAAAATACCAAGTACTCATTTTGTCTATTTCTCTATATTTAATAGATTTTTTCTATTGATTTTTAATTCCCATTAGAATGGACATTTCTCTCTAAATATAATCTAGCCATTGATTCTTCCCATTAAATCACATCCATTAATTACTCCCTCACATTCATAGCAGCCAACACCCCCCCTATGGCCGACCCTAAAATAATTGGATATAATCCTTATCTCTCTCTCTCTCTCTCATTTCAATCATTATCCTCTCTTTCTCTCACTCACTTTTTCTCTCATGCAACTCACAACAACAAAAACAACACCAGCACACCATTAAACCCGACCACCCCGAGCTTCCTTGGCATCACGACCTCTCCTCCTCCTCACCCTCACTCCGGCCACCCCCTGGCCCAGCCTGGCCGGCGACCCCCCACTAGTCAGCCATGGTCGCCACCCAAAGTCGACCACTCCACTTCCTTCCACTCCTCCTCCTTCACTTCGTCACAAACGACCAATACCACCGCCGTACCACCATTCCGCCACCATCACCACCACTTCACGTAGCCGGCCACCGTGCTCCGACGGCCACCCCCCCTGGACCGCCTACGCAGCCGCCGGCCACTGCCACAGCTGTTGTGCCCGGCCAATGGCTACCAGCGCGTGGCAGCAGCAGCTGCTGCGTTGCATGGGCGCGCGCGTGCGAACGGCATGGGCGCCGCCATGGCCGCCGCCATGGCCCCGACAACCCCCGCCGTGGTGGCCCCTCCCCTGGGCGAACTCAGGCCTACCTTTCCCTGGCGGCCAATGTCCTCCGGGATGCGCCGTCGAGGCGATTCGTGCGTTTTGAACGACGTCCCGTCGTGACGCGCGCGGGATCGAGTTCGTTTTGACGCTCCATCGCAGCGACTTCGTGCACGTTTTCCCGGAAATCCGACCGTTGGATCGATGATTTCTTCGCTCTGTCGCAATCTCGGTATATCCACCTTCATCCCTGTCAATTTTCGTCCGTTAGTTTTATCGTTTGATACATGAAAATCGGCCACCAAGTTGACCGTTTAAATTGTATTAAATTTGGACAATTTTGCGGGGCCAACTTCGTCAGCTTGTATCTCCTCCACCGCAGCTCCGTTTGGCATGCTACCAGTTCCGGTGCGAAGCTGGTATAACCCTCTTGCTACCCCTCCAGTTTCGTTTCATTGTGAGCTTGTTTGATTGGTTGAATTCGACGCCAAAGTTGGTCGTCCGAATTCGTAATTTCCAACTTGTAAAATTCTACTTTTGAACACGGAACTCCAGATTTCATTTCTGACACCACCATTAGACTTGTGGCATCGTTCTGGCATGTTTTCATATAAAATTTGTTAGATTTGGAGAACGTGGGCCGGGCACGTTTTTCGGTACAAAGCGAGTCCCACTTTCTGGGTCAACGGGACTTTTTGACGCCGGCTCATCGGAATCCAACTTCGGATATACCGTTGGATTCGTATCGTCATTCTGGACTCGTTGACATATAATTTGCTAGGTTTTGGTGGACATTGGGTCTGGCACGCATTTCGGTGTAAGTCGGATACCAATATCCGGGCCAACGGGTCATTTTGAGATCGGCTCATCGGAATCCAATTCAGGAGATACCGTTGAGTTTGTATCATTATTCTGGACTTGTTGACAGGTAGTTTGCTGAGTTTTGAGAACTTTGGCTCCGGCACGCATTTCCGTGCAAACCGGAATTCCAAGTTCTGCTCAACGGGCCAAATAGAGATCGGGTCAACGGAATTCAATTCTGGAGATACCGTTGGGTTCGTATCGACATTCTGGTTTCGTGGACATATAATTTGTTATATTTTGTAGACTTATTTTCTTGCACGTTTTTCGGTGCAAACGGCTCCGACACGGACACCGTTTTGACCCAAAATTACCTTTTTGTCCTTGTGTCCAAATTGGACCGTTGGGTAGGCTATCCTAGCTAATTTGACTATTCTGGACACGTTGGCGATGTTCATTTCATCGTCCGACAATGTTTGTTGATAATTTCTCTGAGTTTAACCTTTTTATAATTAATTAATAATTAATTCTTATAATGTTCGTATTTCGGGATTAGTACAACAAAACTGAGATCAGCCAATTCCAGTGATCTCACATCGCTGAAATTGACAAGTTGGACACGTGGATCACAATAGTAAGATTATCAACCTTACCGATAATCTTCTTATCTCGATTTGCGTGTCGTAAGTTTTGACGTACAAATAACGAAGTACACTTTATATTAGACTAGAATTGATCCCGTTTGACCAGAGTTGACCAGTTGACCCAAAGTCAACTGTAAGTCAACACTTGACCTAGTTTGACTAGATTATTGACCGGAGTCGACCTAGAGTTATTTGACTTAGAAGAACCTAGAATAATGTGGATTGATTATAGAGATTCATTTATTTTCAACTTGAACACCTTGTAACCTGTGTTGCTTTAAATAGGACTCTGTGGCTTCAGTGGGACCCCTATACTTATCAGCTGTTCAGGTTATCGAGGCGAGTACATTCTCTGACCGTTTCATACTTGTATGGATTTACATTCTTGCTCTAGATTACTGTACTTGATGCTGACACGATCATTATCACGGATTGGTACTATATGGATCTTCTTCTGAGATGTTATCTCCTTATATTCACTAAGTACATATTGTGATGTGCGTTTCACTTACATGTTGTATTTATTGAATACCCTTATCATTGTACACTCATTGTGCATATTGTACTCTCAGTATCACATTGAGCCATTGTACAAGCCATTGTACAAGTCATTGTACAAGCCATTGTATAAGTCATTGTATAAGGTAACGTAACTGAATTGGATCCTTGTGTATTGATTGGGGAGGGGGAGTAGAAATGGTTATGTGATTAATCGTATTGTATAAGAAATTGTATATGTCCATTGTACACCCACGTACAAAGGAGTCCCATTTTATTGTATAACCTAACCCGTTTATATAACCATATTGTGCTCTAAAATCACATGTTCCTTACAGTCTTACTTATCATATTTAGATATTTCTTGTTATCAAATCTCTACTGTTTTCATATATCTTCTTCTTTCAGCGTTTCATGTACTTTACTCTATTGCATGCTTTATATTTCCTAACTCGTTATGAACTGCGTGAGATATTTTATGCTCGCTCCAATCCTGACTGGACTTGTTGATTAATTTTACAGATAGCCTGGGATTGCCTGCTAGCCTAGAGGACACAGTAGAGGTTGCTTAGGTAGTTATTTCATTTTGTCTGGAGATTGTATTTATTTTGTTGATTACTGTATCTGTATTTGAGTTTTGAGATGTATTTCTGGGTTTATATATCTTAGACACTTTGACTTCTATCTCCTGTATCTCTTTTGGATTTCATGTTTTATCTATCATTATCATGCTCTACCTTAGATGTGATTGAGTCTGTATCTCCTATGTCACCCCCATTCGGGGAGTATAAACTGTTTAGTCTTATACTGTTAGATGCATTGAGACCTAGGACAGCATTCTACTGCCGACACTGCGGCGTAGGCTGGGCGTTGTTACGTTCTCGTGCCCTAACTCTAGGGTACGGGTCGTGACAATTCTATTAATCAGGTCGTTAAAAATGCCAGCATTAGATCTGCCAAATATGAGCGGGCAGCCAAGGTAGTAGAACGGAGGGTGGTTGACGGCGAAAGAGGTTATGCTGGATAGGCTGGCCGCTAGCTCGTTCTTTGTGTTATGATGGACGTAGATGACACTCTTGACGGGGTTGACCTTCTGTCCAGAACACATATTGTACTTCTTGAGCGTGTTGTGGACTACTTCTATCGACCCGACGTCTCCAGAGGAGAAAATTAGGTTGTCGTCGGCGTAGGCCAGATGAGTGATAATCGGACAACCGCTAATAGTGTGAAAGTATTAAAAGTTTGGGGCACTAATCATGCAGTTCAGCTGTCTACTCAGAGCATCTGCCGCAATGATGAAGATAGTGGAAGATAATAGGTCTCCTTACCTAACCCCATGATTGGCTTTAAAGAAACCTTCAACTTGTCCGTTGATGACAGTTGAGAACCAAGAGTTGTTGATCGATCTCCAGACTATATTGGTCCACGTTTCTGAGAATCCGAAGACCCTGAAAACTCAAATCATGAGTTGCCAAGCCAGCCTGTCATAAGCTTTATATATATATATATATATATATATATATATATATATATATAGACACACACACACACACACACATATATATATATATAAACATGGAAACCCCTATTTCTATAGAATTTTAATATATCTTTATGGAATGTTGTTAGTACTCCTTAATTAATAAATTCCTTAGTAATTTACTACAGGATTTTCTTGTACATATGAACCTAGCAATAGATATTATAATTACAATATTTTTAGATTTTCAATGTGTTACATACAGGTATATAAGGTTACACATATGTATGTATGTGTGTGTGTGTGTGTGTGTGTGTGTGTCTATATATATATATATATATATATATATATATATATATATATATATATATTTTTATATATATATATATACACACATACAAAAAAAAAATATGTGTAACCTTATATACCTGTATGCATATACCTGTATATATATATATATATATATATATATATATATATATATATAAAAAAAAAAAAAAAAAAAATATATATATATATATATATATATATATATATATATATATATATATATATATATATATATATATATACAGGTATATATACCTGTATGCATATACCTGTATATATACCTGTATGCATATACCTGTATGCATATACCTGTATATATATATATATATATATATATATATATATATATATATATATATATATATATATATATATATATATATTATATATATATATATACCTGTATATATATATATATATATATATTTTTTTTTTTTTTTTTTATATATATACAGGTATATATATATATACCTGTATATATATATATATATATATATATATATATATATATATATATATACCTGTATATACCTGTATGCATATACCTGTATATATACCTGTATGCATATACCTGTATATATACCTGTATATATATATATATGTGTAACCTTATATACCTGTATGCATATACCTGTATATATATATATATATATATATATATATATATATATATATATATATATATATATATATATATATATACCTGTATGCATACACCTGTATATATATATATATATACCTGTATGCATATACCTGTATATATATATATATATATATATATATATATATATATATATATATACCTGTATATATATATATATATACAGGTATATACCTGTATGCATATACCTGTATATATATATACCTGTATGCATATACCTTATATACCTGTATGCATATACCTGTATATATATATATATATATATATATATATATATATATATATATATATATATATATATGTGTAACCTTATATACCTGTGTAACCTTATATACCTGTATGCATATACCTGTATATATGCATATACCTGTATATATATATGTGTAACCTTATATGTGTAACCTTATATATATATATATATACCTGTATGCATATACCTGTATGCATATACCTTATATATATATATGTGTAACCTTATATACCTGTATGCATATATATATGTGTAACCTTATATACCTGTATGCATATACCTGTATATATATATATATATATATATATATATATATATATATACCTGTATATATATATATATATATATATATATTATATATATATATATATATATATATATATATATATATTTATATATCTATATATATATATATATATATATATATATATATATATATATATATACCTGTATATATATATATATATATATTAGTGACATTCCAATCTATCATGAGATATGAAGATATCTCGAGTAATCCAACCTATAATCTCCCGCAAGGAGATCATATACTCAGTGAGTATAAACAATGACTGGCGTCAAATAGGAAGGGGGATTCGAAAGTTTTAACCACCAAATCTTTGTAAAATCTTTACAGGATCCCTGTACATCCAAACCCTCTATTGATTCGACCTAATCATAGAATAATTCTGTTAACAATCGATGAGAATGCCGATCGTAAATAGGATGCAAAACACAATACTTATACCGCGCAAAAATGTCGAGATTTCATCACAAATTTTTCTTCCAAAACCCTCTAATCATCACAACCATCTACACGAGAGCCTCCCCGACATCCTTGCGTCTTACCCTGACCGACTGCAAGTCATTGCCGGTCACCATGCAGTCGGGAAATCATCCAAAATCGAGAAGGAACAGAGCAACTATGTTCTATCGTAGCAGTCAGGTACTCATATTCATCATCCGCTAACTTCTTCATCTCGCAGTCAATTCACAAGACAATTATTTTGTCGAAAACCTAACATATACGACTACAAGACATAACAAACAGTTTAATTTTAGATGCCATAAAACCTAGGGGAAATGAGTTAAAACTCGGCAAAAAATAGCGTTGATACGCTCTGTTTATAACAGTTTCGATACTGTTTTGGATGACAGATTTTGACTAGTTCACGATAAATCTCTAAAGCCAATTGAAGATGGTTGTAGACAACCCATAGGGCTTCGCAAAGCATTTTTTAGAAGTTAATTTTATCGACAATACGTCGAGCAATCGGTTCCCCAAAGTTGCTAAAAAACAGTGTTTAAGTCAATAGAATCTTAGGAAATTTCCTAATACGGTGTGCGCCCCGACAAACCGGGCGACGTGGTCGCAACCCATGAGCATCAAAAGATGTGTATGGATGTTGTCGACGTGTGGGATTCGACGGAACTCAATTTCGTTGTACGTGTGCGACAAAATCGAAGCGTATCTGTCAAGACACCCCGTATCGGTCCCTTTGCAAACATTCCATAACTTCGTGCATATTTGTCATCTCGAGACAAAACTTGTTCCATCCGGGCTGTGTCATTTTTTATGTCCTGTATGCCATGTTTGGTCCGATTCTGGGAAGGTCGACCGGAATGCTATTTTGGCAGGCCCGTGACTCGATCCAATGGGCAAATTTGTGTACAGTCCGTCGAAATCCAACTTTGGACATATGTTTGGATTTGTATCGCCAAATCGGACCCATAGACATTTAGTTTGACGACTTTAGGGACCGTAAATACAGGCACACTTTTCGGTACAAAGCGGATCCAATGGCGAATATTATTTTTACTCAAAATTATGATTTTGTCCCTGTGTCCAGAATTGAACTTTTAGGTAGGCATTCTAAGATATTTCTTTCATACCAAACGTATTGGTGCTGTCTGTTTCAGCATCTGGAGAATGTTGCGTGAGTTTGATTTTATGTGGCACACTGAGTGGTTAGGATTATCGGTTTCACTAGCAAGGGACCCAGGCGAGTACATTGTTGTCTGTTTTCAATATTGTTAATTACTATAGTTCATTGTTAGTCAATTAATATTTGATTCTCTACACGCTCGTGACACGGATACCACATCTTGTCTTCCTTTCATATTTTGTCATATTTTTTACTAGTAGCTGCTGGAAAGGAGAAGTACCAAGCAGATGTGTGCTCTAACCATAGACATTGTAGACATCATAGATATTGTTTGTTTCTTATAAAGTAGCCATCGTAGAGATTGTTTATTTTATTGCTATTTAGACATCGTAGATATCGTGGTGTAACTGCCCCTAGACCGACCACATATCGAAAGGGTACTTCAAAACACATAGATAGTATTTACTTTGGTGTTACTCATTTACTGTGGTCATGTAGTTTTGTTACTTTTTCTCATGTCTCCTATTACCATTATCGTAATTATTTCATCATGTATTTTATGGCTAACCTCTGTATTATCGTCATTATCATATATTGGAATTACACTCAATGAATTGTACTTATTCCATTCTTGACTGGAAACCAATATTTTTTAGGTTAACCGTGACTACTCTTAGCATTAGGGAGGCATGTGTACTTACAGGCCAAACCTAGAGACTAATTAGATGGTTGAGTATTTATTTAGTTGTTTTTATAATTTTGTGAGACATTGTACTTTGTATCTAAATGTAAACTTGTGAATATCGTAATCATTTTAGTTTTGTGAATGAGCAATTAAAGTTATTATTTTTACATAATTTTGAGCATCATGGCCTTGACAGTGTTCTACCGCCGATACTGCTGCGTAGGCTGGCTTGGACACGCACTCGTATCCTGAAAAGCGGGTACGGGTCGTGACAATATCTATTTCCATTCCATTATTTTAGTTAGTTGATTATTTTCATATCTGTTGTTAGTAGTATTCTATTTTGTCCAGATGACACTGACTTTGACATGAGATTCTTCATGCATGGTAGCTTAGTGTACCCGTACTTGTTATTATTATGATTCCGGTTGTATCGCTTGTCTTCTGGTTAGTTGGTACTCCTGTGTTTATTTTGACATTGACCCGATTTTTCTCGTTGCATTCAGTGGGGAGGATAGTTACTAGACATTTGGGCTATGTTATGCTTGTATCTATATTGCTAATGCCTCGAGACGAGCGCTACCCATTTACTTGTGTATCTGTTGGTGACTCGAGGTGAGCACTACCTGGAGAGTCTTTGCTAGCGACTCAGATGAGCGCTACTCGTGTACTTGAGTCGCGAGTCGTGTCAGCCCAAGCGTGCTAGAGTTGTCTTCATTGCATGTATATATATACTGGCTAATAGTAGTACACCTAATATTTTATGTTCTTATTTCTGCATGATTATACTGTTAGCTAGGCATGTATATTATGTACCTATTCGGACTATGGATACTTGGACACTTGACAGCTTGTACCTATTCGGACTGGACTAGAATCTGCTTGAATGCGTAGCTGGCCATTGCTACGTGGCATGGTCCCGCGTATTTTGGGACTAGGCCATGACAAGGGGGTTGAACTTTTGGACAAATGGTTCAATAATTTGTATTAATTTTGTATCTTCTAGTGTTATAAAGGTTCGGATTTATCTAAGTGACATTATTATACCCCAAAACTAGAATACTTGAGGGTAGGGGCAAAACAAAACCTACTACTTTTATCCAAATATACTAGTACCCATAGATCCGGTCACGGTCGTCTAGAAGACAAGTAGAAGAGCTCTAACATAAAATGATGTTAATCGTATGACCGACATATCCTATAATCTCTATCCAACAATAGCTAAAATCAAAAGTACATCATATATGAAATTAATTAAAAAGATGTCCAGAATACATACCATATATGATCATGAAGCTAGTCAATATAAATTTTATGTTGGAGTCCAGTCTAGATTTGGTAACAATGTATTTGTGGAATCCAAATCTAGTTAAATATTTGATTTGATTAGATTTGGATTTCCATAATTGGTGTTGCGTTATTTTAGATATAATATGATTCTTATTTTAGGAAATCCTATTATAATCTAAAATATGATGTTGATGGAATATTTTAGGCATAATAGGATTCCTATTTTATTCCTATTTAGGAAATCCTATTATGACTAGAATATGATTTTCTTATCCTGTATATACGGGTGAGGGTTGAGACACAAAGCACATCACCAAGTGGAGATTCGGGGTGCTCATCTACAAGGAAATCTACGAGAAAGTTTGTGCTTCACTCTTAGGACTTTGCCATCCAAGACAAAAGGAGGAAGGAGATCTAATCAAGGGGTTGTCAACTTTGGTTAGAGAGATTAATATAGGTTAGTGAGTGATCTCAATTGTAATCTCAATTGCTACGGGTTAGTAGCCTGCTTATGGCCTATGTCACTCTTCTGAGCTAGCAGGGCACCAAGAGAATGGTCCATTGCATCGATATAAAAAAAACATGGTTTCCCACGACTACAGCCACCAAGACTAGAGGATTCATGAGATATGCCTTAATGTCATTGAATGCTTCCTGGTATTCTTCGGTCCAATCATAAAAGACTCCCTTCATGTTAATTTCATGAATGGTTGGCATCGCCTCGAAAGATATGCTATAAATCTTCAGAGGTAAGTTAGACATCCTTGAAGGCCACGAAGCTCTCTAAGAATCTTCGGAGGACGCATATCAAGGATGGCTTTGGCCTTCTCATAGATAAGAAACTTGGAAATCAAAATATGACTAACAAATGAACAACCAAACTATCGATATGCCTAAAACTGAACAACAAGGCTAAAATGACCAATTTGTCATTTTAATAAACACTTTGTGGGCCCTCCTCTGATTTCTCCAAGGACGATACAAAATGTAGTGCCTCGTCCCGCTCAGTCAATGGAAGGAAGCAAAATGCCGACGACATTCGGACTTAGCCTTGCAACGGCTTGCTCGAAGACTAGCTCAGGTGGAATAGTTTCGATGAAGTTGCCTCGTCTTGGCCTTCACATAATAACTCACATGTTTTCAACTTACACAAGTTAGGCTTGATAATAAAAGAGACGCATTCACATAGCTAATGGAATAATCCCGACGGGTTATAATGTGTTAGAACATAAAAAATGGTCCCACGGTCTACTTAGAAGTCTGTTCAGTGTGCTTTTAAAATAACACTCGATCCTTCGTCTCGTGGCTTAGGAGAAGGAAGTTGGCCTAAGTTTTTAACTTGCCACAACGCTCGAATTAGCCTAAGTCATAGGTGTTGACAGCGTGAATGCTTGATAAACCATGCACAGTCCAGTCGTCCAAGGCATGTCATAGCTTTCGCATGTCCCGTAGTTTAAGTCGTGTTGCACAGCTTGTGGCTTAAGTCTAGGCATCCATAGAACTTGGTTGTTCAAGTCAAACGCGTGCATGGCACGTTCCTTCGATACGAAGCTCGACGTGCTCGTCGATCGTTGCCCGAATAAGTTAGACAAGAGTTGTGCTGGGCTATCGAAGTCATAGCAAGCACTGTCCCCTGTTGGCTGCATTTGTCAAGTCATATAGTCCCACGAGAACAAGGCTCGTCATATAAAGTATATGACTTGAGTGGTAGCGTCGCCTAGAGAACAATGTCTGTCTGAGGCACGAGCTACGGTGGATTTAATGGAAAGCATGCCACGGACAAAAGAAGTCCATGCGACTGGTTGTCGTCGAGATTTGTTCTACTACTTGGGAGTCTCGCTAAGTCTCGATAAGGAATCACACGAGACCGGTCCCACTACTTGGGAGTCTCGATAAGTCTCGTTCATAAGATCGGTCCCGCTACTTGGAAGTCTCGCTAAGTCTTGATTAGGAATCACACGAGATCGGTCCTGCTACTTGGGAGTCTCGATAAGCCTCGTTCACGAGATCGGTCCCGCTACTTGGGAATCTCGCTAAGTCTCGATAAGGAATCATACAAGATCGGTCCCGCTACTTGGGAGTCTCGATAGAAAGATGGAAAACATGGTCATAAATAAGAAAGGACTTGGTAGATAAAGTTGAGTCTTGCATGGTCATTGGACAACTTGTGCGCAAGGGCGAAATTCTTCGAGTGATCCCGAGGCGCCGGGTTCGTGTCGGCCTAGAAGAATTTGTAGATATTGTACGGCCTTCATCGACAGTAAAACTCGATTGAAGTAAACCATTACAATATAGGCTGCAAGTCATTCTGTGGGTGCTCGTACCTTACCACTCGAATGGTCACCGTATGCAAAAGATCCAGGATAGCTTGACATTGCTAGTGACCTCTCATATAGATGTGTCGGCATAAGAACGACTATTCGCGTGTATGCCTTTGGATTGCGTCGAGTACTAGTTGTCCCTACCACATTTTAGCTTGATAGTATTTTGGTCATTTTGTTAATTTGGAATTTATTTTAATTTATTGAAGTGGTGATTATTATTTTTGACTTTGACTAGTTGAGACTTTGGAGAATAACCTAGGAGTTGACCATAGCTATGGTGACTTGATTAGCATGGTGAGACACTAGTCTAACTTAAGTCAACCTATGTTAGTCATTTAGAAATCAAGATTCAATAAGAGGATTAATGATTAGGTTCATAGGCTTGAGACTTATGAATTGATTCCATGACTAATGCTACTAGGCCCATAGCCCATTAGACTAAACCCTAACCCTAATTCCTACTCTCTATGGCCGGCCACTAGGGCCCCCCTTCCTATAAATACTCTCTTTATTTAGTTCTTGCCTCTTTTGTATTGAATCAACACTTAAAAAAAAAGAAAGGTATGGCCATTCTTTCTCAATCCATAGTTTTTCCATTCAAATTCCTTTTTGACTCTAGTTTCTTGCATTAGAGTCTAATACTCTTCTATTTCTGTTTATGGAAAGTAATTCCAGCTTTTGAACAATTTGGAGATTTGAGCTAGCAAGGAGGAACACCCTATTTTGGGGTTTTTCTTGCCATTGGACACCTATAAGTAAAACTCCTCAAATTGTGTTATTATTCTGAGTTCTTTGCATCCTAGCATAGACCTAGGTGTCCCCTAGCTGTCCCAAAATTTGGTTAGAAATCATGTCCATTTGGTATCCGTATCGAACACGTGTCAATGTGTATGTGCAAGTGTTTGATGGAAAGCCACTTAGGAATAGATTTTCATACTTTGCAAACTAATTATATGAATTTGTAGATCTATATATGTATATTAATTTTTGTGAAGGCTGAGTTGGATTTTGTGTCATTTTTGTGTCCTAAATTGTACTGGACACGCTGCACGGGGACTCGGCCGGGTGTCTTGCTGCCCGTGTCTAATTTCTCCTTGGACACAGCACAAGATGGCACAAAATTTTATAGTCAGGAAGGGGCAGAGACTGTCATCATGCTCCAAAAATTTGGGAGCAAATGATGCATGACACGCGGAGAATTCGTGGTCGCACTGGACACACACTGCTCGTGCACTGTCGGGTTCACACACTGACACGCGCACTAACATGCGTTTGTGTCCACTCTAGACACGACTTGGATACGTCATGGTATATTGACTGTGTAGCCCTACACGGGGGCTACACATGTGTATGACCATGTGTCGTGAGGAGTCGTGTGTCGTGTCCACGATCTCAGTGAACACGTACACGATGAATCTGTGTGCACTGGTTTACTGTGTGTGAGCTTTCAAGTTGACACATTTGTGTCCAGTTCTTGGACACTGGGGCACCCGTATAACACAATCACAAGTAGTACTTCAATTACCAACCTTCTAATTTGTTTATTAGTTATTTATTTTAATTCAAATTTGTGAATTTCCTAATATTCTGATACCTAACTGTCAATAGATTTTTCAAGATTTTTAATGTATGACTCAACTTTCTTTTTGAATGATTAACTTGAATGTTGGCTCACAAATACATATTTGAAATTTACCTACATGATTGGGTTATCAAGTAAACATGAAAAATCGGATTTCGAAATTACTTTGGGACTGTTCCTGAGAATTTCAAGATTGTTAATATATGCACTTTTTTGTATACTCTGAGAATGCAACTATTGTATAAACAGAAACCTGGAACCTATGATGATTCCCATTCACTCATCTACACAGAAGTAGAACACTGCAAACTGGAAATCTGAGAGTGTGCAACACTGGTTTTACCTATATTAATTTTCTATGTATTTATACACTGTGTGTTCACTGATCTAAATTGAGAACCTGGGAATATATATATTGTTCACACATGTACTAACTGAGATTGACATACTGATTTGAGGTTCACTGATACTCCTATGCACTCACATACAGATTTGTAAGCTGTTTTGAATTTCTGAGAATACTTTGGACACTCACACAAACACATTGGACACATACTACATGTATTGACACACACACATTGTAACCTAAAATTGGAAACCTGGAAATGTATATGACTTTTGTGTACCCTAACACTTGTAGACTATCATACACACACATCCATCTACATACTATGCAAAACCTGAGAATCTACTCTACACTCACTCACTCACCCATGCCTCACACACTGATTTGAACACACACACCTGCATATGCCCTAATTGACACACTAATTCCTGTACACACACACACACTCACACATATATGCAGGACACTATATCTCTATCTCTCTATATGCATAGGTATACACATATAATATATAACCTTGTGTGTTAAATGTAATATATTATAGATATATGCATTTTGTCTATATAATTAGTATGTATGTATGTATGTGTGGAAGATATGTGAACATGCCTATATATGTATATATGGCATATGGCCTATGGATATCCTAATGTACAAGCCTATGTGTATATGGAATTTATACACATGAGTTTTGTGTGTTGTTAGACTTGTGTGACTTGTGGATGATGTGTGCTTGCTAGGATAGACTGGTTAGGCTTAGTGAGACTTGTTTGGGTTAGGACCTAGTTGACCTAGTTTGACTAGAGTAGTTGACTAGAGTTGACCAAAGGTTGACTTTAGCCTAGATTGACCCAAACATCATGTAGAATGCATTATAGAAGTTTATTTTACCAATTTATATATGTTATGACTTGTATTGTTCTGATTAGGAGCCAGACACCACTCCTCAGGCAGTATTTCATTCAGACACTCAGGATATCAGGCGAGTACATTCTCTGACCGTTTCATACTTGCTAGGACTACATTCTTGCTCTAGATTACTTTACTTGATGCTGACATGCTGGAATGACGGATTAGTATAGATCTTTTCATACGATGTTACCCCCCTCGGGAGCATTGATTACATCATGTCATGTGCGTTTCGCTTTCATCATGTATTCCTGTGCTTTCACCATTCATATGCACTCTCATGATTCATGTACTCTCATATTCACAGAGCCCCCATGTTTATATTTATGTGCACCCATTTATGGGCCCCCATGTGAAATCATGTACAATAACATAACTTGAACGGATCTTTGTGTATTGATTGGGGATGGAGTAGTAGAAATAGTCATGTGGACATTTCCAAAGTCGTGTGTCCATGTACAACCTCTCATATTTATTATCAAGCCGTTCACACGTCTATCTTGTACTCTAAATCACTAGTTCACTGTAGATCTTTATTTATAGTAGATATTTTTTACAGTCTTCTATTTTATCTCATGTATATTCTCAGCGTTTCATGTATCTTACTCTATTGCCTGTATTCTTTTCCTATTATGATATGAACTGCGTGAGATATACTATGCTCGCTTTCGTCCTGACTGGACCTGTTAAAATATTACAGATGACCTTGAGGAGCTATGTCCCACTTATTATGGAGAAGGCCTAGATGACACATATGAGCTAGACTCTCAGGAGGACCCAGCACTTGCAGATGACATTACCCCAGTAGTCTAGGCTAGTTAGCTAGACTAGTATCTTATTTATCTTCATGTCATGTTGGATACAAATGTACTTATTTGGGGATTTGTTATTCTGGATTTGTGGAGTTATTTATCTTAGACATTTAGCTATCTCTCTTATCTTGTATTTAACATCTGTGGATTCTGTTGATTTCATCTATCTATCATATCGTACTTTGTTTCTTAGTTGTGATTGAGTTGTGCTTTATATTGTCACCTCCATTCGGAGTGTATATATTGTACAGGTATCTTATAACTGTTAGATGTATGTGACCTAGGACAACGTTCTACCATCGACACTGCAGCGTAGGCTAGACGTAACCACATTTCGTGCCCCTACACTGGGTGCGGGTCGTGACACTAGAAGGTTACGAGTTGGGTTATCAAGTTATGCTTATAGCAAGCGCTAACCTTAAATCGACACGGGTTAGGGTGTGCACGGTGGCGTCACCATTCTAGATTCTAAGAGTTGGCTATAGCAAGGATACGTGCTTCGGCAAAAATGTGGCCTCGTCTCGAACTAAGTCAAGAAGGGCCGTAAGGCAAGTTGATTAAATCTGGGTGATACTTGGGAGGCACGGCCTCGATAGTATGGAACGAGCAAGTGTATTGGCATGACCAGCACGAGTCGTCCCCTTGACGTCGTTGGCACAAGAATGTTCTTGAGGCACATGAAAGAAATTAAAAGTCTTGGCACGGCCGACTTGCATAAGTTCTACTCGGCGAGGCACTGCCTCGAATATGTATTGAAGTCACGAATAGAGAATGGCACGACCCTGTTGTTGCGTCGCCAAGTATAGGCCAAGACGTTCGTCCTAAAATTGATCCTAAGGCAAGACTAGAAAGACAATAAAAAGGGATTAAGCTGCACAAAGTAAATGAACGTGTCACTTTTGTATGGGTGGGCGAGGAGCTCACTCCACCAGTACAGTTGAGTACTAACACACACACAGTTTTCATGTGCAGGCATAGGTAGAAGCTCGTAGTGCGGAGCTCGCTTGTATGCGTTGAAGCACGAAGTTCCTTGGTGATTTGAAGCGTACGACCGCGTGGAGTCAAGACTTATACGGGACATAATGTATGGATATTGCCTTTCGAAGCATCCGCTGGCTCAAGCATTGTATCGAGAGATGAGAGAGAGCAAAGTGACTAATAAAATGAGAGAGAAGTAAGCTTGAGAGACTTGTAATTATGGACTTGTGCCCCATTGTAATCTGATTGTTCAATATCAATAAAGAGCACTTTTAAGTAACTTGTGTTTTGCTTCTAAATTTATGCAGCATGTTCAATGTTTCTGCTTGGAACTTCTGTGTAACGACCCCGTTGCAGCCATTGTAATCGGCCGTTATGAAACTGCCTTGCCCGAGCGCAATCTAGGCTCGTACAGCATCACGCCTTAGCGAGGACGATCGCTCCTAAGGAAGCGGGGCGTGACACAAAAACTCCAAATAAAATCTACCAAAATAAAAGTTAAAGCCATGCTCTTCTCCCCATGGTTACCCCTAGTCCATGTAGGTGTTTCTACTTGTGTCATGCATAAAAATGGAGCTCAAACTATGCAAAAATGACAAGGTTTACCTATTGGGAGATGGATTCCCAATAAAACCTTGTAGGAATGCTCTTGTGTCAAGTTCGCCACAAACCCTCAATCATTTGGACTCCTCTTCTCTAGCTCCTTTTTCTCCAAGATCCAAGCCTCCATGAATGAAGATTAGGGGGAGTTTGGAAGGATTTTGGAGGAGTTTTGATGGTGGAAAGTGGGAGAAATAAAAGAGGCTTGTAGAGAGCTCTTCTAGAGTTTGTAGAGGCTCAAAATGAAATAAAGAAGAAGAAGAAAACCCTCTTAATGTGTAGCCACGAAGGGTGCCCTAAAACCACCTTTGAAATGTCTATTCTACCCCTCAAGTTGTCATGAACAGTTAAGTTTAATAAGGGGTTGTTCTAGTCTAATTGTTGGGTTAATTTCTATTCTTAATCTTGACTCTACATGACTGAAATGTGTCTAGTTGTGTTCATCCTAGAATATCGGTCCAAGTAGTCATGTCTAGTCTAATTAGGTCCACAAGTCAAAGGTCCAATAAATAGGTTAGTCAACTAATAAATGCTACAATCATATTTAGTTAATAAAAAAATACCTACTATATAATTAATATAAAATGATAAAAATACCCCTATTTCGGAAATATGGTAGTAAAAATCTTATCCCCTTAGAAAAATATTGTCCTCAAAATTTAAGTTGGTTGTACTCATCTCTAGGTCAAGCCCCCAACAATTATGCTCCAAGAAAGTCCTATCTAATTCATAAAATTCATTTGAAAGATAACAAACATACATTGTATGATCTTAGTGGTCATGATATTGCAATCCCTATTATGGGTTCTAGCATGAAAATTATCACCGAAACTATAAGTTACTAAGAAATCAATAGATCAAGGAGCGAAAAAGGAATGAAAGAATTGAGCAAGAAAATATGCTAACCTATCACCTATAGCATCGGCCTACTCGACCGTCAATGCAAAAGCCCTGCCCCGCTCGGGTATCTCTCTCTTCTGGTACGGGATATGAGGCTATGCCACAGGTGTCCTAACTCCATCTCTCTGCCCTTGATCTGGACACTGGCTATGACGAAGAAGGGTTAAGAGATAATCCCTTACTAGATGCTCTGTTGATCCACAATACAAGCACGCTCCCAGCCTCTTCCTATATACCTTCCAAGTATGGCATGACCTCGGGCAACAGGTACAGGTGGGAGCGGGCTAAAACTGACTCTGAGGCTGCTCCTGCTCCTGACGTACCAGGGCTCGTATCGGTGCATAAAACTGCTGAACCTAAGCCCTAGCTGGAACTGCTATAGTGGTGGCTAGAATAATTGATACAAAAACTGTAGTTGCTTCGTCGGTCCCGTATACTGCTAGCACCACCCATGATGTCACTGCTTCTCCTCAACAATCTGAGCATCCATCATAATGTCCTCGAAGGTAGCCGTACGATGCCCTGAAGTACATAATCGGACCTCGTTGTTCAGGCCCTCCTAAACTTCTTGGTCCGATCCCCTGGTTCCAGAACCATGCTCTTCATGAACCGGTTAAACGGAAAAACTCAGCAGCATATTCATCTACTGACAGTGTCCCTTGGACCAATCCATGAAACTGGCCCTCCAAGGCACTCAAAGCCACGTCAGGGAAGTACTTTTCCTTAAAAATCTCCTTTAAGGCTCCTAAGTCAACCCTGTCACCGCAAGCGTAGGCTCTGTACGATATCATGTGAGAGCGATATCGAACAACTGGCTGGCGGTCGCCTCGACCTGCAATCTCTACTAGATCTGTGCCAGACGCAAGATCCGCTTAATATCCTCCAGCCAATCATCAGCGTTAAGGATGCCCTCCATCCCCTTGAACTCCTGAGGGAACATCTTTTTGAAGTCTTTGAGAGTACCAGGCATCGCCTGCTGCTACTGAACTGGAGCTCCCTGAGGCAGAGCAGTAGCCACCTTCTCTACTGCAGTATGTGCCAACTGGTGGTCACTATCTCTGGCGCTACCTATCAGCCTGTCGTTGTTGCACCTGAGCCTGAGCTCACTACGCCTCCATTATCTGCTGGAATAATACGAACATCTGTGTTATGTCAGTCGATAGTAGAGGTGGAGGAAGCTCCGGTTGTACGAGGATAATCCTCTTGACCGATGGCGTAAAACCCTGGGAGCTGCTGACACTCCCATATGGATGGGTGGAACAGTGGGAGCAACCCCCAGAACTGCAGCTCCCGTAGCTGGAGG
Source organism: Iris pallida (assembly GCA_029216955.1). Classification (NCBI taxonomy): domain Eukaryota; kingdom Viridiplantae; phylum Streptophyta; class Magnoliopsida; order Asparagales; family Iridaceae; genus Iris; species Iris pallida. The sequence continues at coordinate 4,899,380 of JANAVB010022999.1, forward strand.
AGGAGGTCGTGAAGTAGAAGACCTTTTTGTCTCTGCAACGGTTCCAGAGTGTTACGATCTGGTCTCTGACTTCTTGAAGACAGATCAACAAGGGAAGTCAATATGGCACAATATGAGATATTATCAAGAAAGGACAATTGATTTCAATGAAAATTGTAATGAATGATCGAAATGGAAATCAAAAGATTAGAAGTTTCCTAATTTTGATTGAGTAACTCTTAATATAGCCTATCATATATCCTAGTAGCAGGCTCGTAGCAGTGCTCTAGGTTGAGCACCACTACAAAATTGCACTAGTTGTGACCTCGACCTGTATGGACCACCAAAAATGTGTCATGACCTGCACTCGGTTTAGGGGCACTCGGACGTTGGTACGTCCAGCCTACGCCACATTATCGGCGGTAGAACGTTGTATAGGTCGTCTATAACATCTAGCATCTAACATTATAAAATATATCATATCATCTCCGTCCAGAGGAAATAATATGACATATGTGATATACAACTCAATCACAAGATCTAAAGGAAGAGAGAGCACGATATTAGGAAATGAAGATATGAAGACTGAATAGTAGCATAGTCGTAATATAAAAAGTCTACAAGTCGAAGTCAATATAATACATGTCCTGAATAAATATAACATCTCAATCTCATAAATTGGAGACAAGGTCCAGTAACCCTAGCTACTAGTTTAAGTACTACTAGAGATGCATCCTCAGCGAGCACGGGCTCCAAAGGAAATCTCATGGGCATGGTCATCAGTCCTCTAAATACTCTAAAAAATATTAACCAGTCCGAACTGTAGCGAAGTACAACCCTATAACAGTTTCAATTAGTTGACAAAAACTATAAAGCAGTGATAAAGAAAAATGCTATATACGACGAGGAAAACAAATCTGAGGTAATAATATAATGGAAAGAGACATGCAATATATTCAAAAAAATGTAATCTGTTCGAGCAAGTAATCAAAGAGAAACTACCATATCAGAGATAAAACAATGTTGCTGGTGAACTAAGTATGAAACTATAATAGATAATGTATTTTAGAATACCAATTAGATATGTGATCGGCTTGAAAAATTCAATAATTTATACTAAGGAAAGCTAGCTCAACCATACGTGAAGTGTATGATAGCTAGTAGCCAATGATTTATACTACTTGCCGATAGTTCTTGATCACATATTTAACTAGTATTTCTCATGCCCCGACTGATATGATAGATCCAACCATGACACATTACTGGCCAATGTATTTCAATATTATCCAATATTCCAGTGTTATCCAATATTATCCAATACCAACAAGGACAGTATCCGTGCCATTGCGAAGAGTTAAGGTAACATCCCAGGACAGAAGATCCAATGACAATACCAATCCGTATACCATCGTGTCAAGAATCATAAGTAACATTTCTAAATACTTGAACTATAGTGGTAGTCAAATAATAAAAACTATCAGAGAATGTACTAGCCTGTAGTCCAAAGCAATGAATGTGAATCGAGGCCCAAAGTGGAATAACAAGGACCTATATTTGATATATACATGTTAATTGGTGTTTAAAAGAGTTAAACATGGATATCTAATGTGTGATATGCAATCTAGGTCGATTCTAGGTCAAAACTTGGTCAAACAAGGCTTTCGGGGTCAAACTAGGTCAATTTGACTCAAGGGAAACTGGTAAACCTTGGTCAAATTAAGTCAATCTTGGTCAATCAAACTTATTCCAAGTTATTACCTACTTATATATCTATACAATACCTATATATATAATATTTACCTTAACTTAGATAGGTATTCATCCATTACCTTAACTTAGATACATATCTATATGTATGTACATACATTACCTATATTAGGTAACCCTTGGCCTATATTACCTAATACATTACCTACTTAGCTATACTAGGTAACTTCCCCCTTCTCATAGGTAATTACCTATGTTAGGTAATCCACCATTACCTATATTAATGCATCACCTACCTCACTAACACACAAACATTAATCTATTAGACACTACAACTCTATCACACTATTGTCCCAAATGACAATTAGCTCACACTACTTTAGATTATCAGTCCCTCACTGAGTGTAACTAAAACACTCTCCATTACCAACTATTTTACTTTCACTCCCCTTAAATTACTTAAGCCTAATGGCCATGTGGCCCCTAGCCAATATACTGGCTTGTGCTAAGTTGCCTAAAGCATTGGCCTATGGTCAATGTGGCCTGGCAATAGAGCCCAACTTGGATCTTCCCTGCAGTCCAACTGAACTCTTACTAGACTCTAACGCTCTCACAAATACTCAAAAAATCTAATTTAGATACTATAGGGACACTCTTAACTGCTACTCTAACTGACACACACAAGCACTCATTCAACTCAATACTTACACTCACAAATAACCCCCAAGAAACACTAACACTGATACATATTTTTGGATACTAACTATCACTCTAATGCCCACACACACACTAAATACCTTGGCCTATGGCAATTGCAAACATGGCAATGCCTATAGCATTGCTCAAGCCCTCTCGAGCCACTGTTCAGTGTAGTGGCTAAATAGCCTTGCCTGAGCATGCTTTGGACTGAACAAAGCACGGGTACACATCAGTGAACACTGTTCAGTAGCCAAATTGCCTACTATAGAGGACCCACCCTTCTGTTGCTGCTTGTTAAAGCAACCAGTGCAACAATGGCCTAAGGCCAATGCCACAAGGCCTATACATGGACTCATCTGTGAACTTCACTAGACACAGGTTCAGTCCTTTCCTTCTCTTACTCTCACTCTCATATCCTGACTGATACATGACACCCTAGTGTCACATGGACACCTCACACACACACGTGAATAGATGGTCAACCTGGCCACACCTACAATCATGTGTCACATGGCACACACAAGTTCTGATGCACTCTAAAAGTCCCCACTAACACAAAAACACTTGATCTCAGTCACTGGTCACTCTACTAATATTAGGACACTTAATTAGGATACTCTACTAAATACTAAACACTAGATACATAGGCTTAATTCCAATGTGGCCTAATTCCCCAAACTCTCATTCTTCTGTTGCCAAAATCTGGCTGGCCAATATGGCCTGGCCACCCCCATACGCTTATTCACTCAACTGAACATAGTAAAATTGGGCTTAACCCCTTACAAGTGCTCACTTACTATTACACAGATAATTCTTTGATACTATCAACATGATGGCACACACTCTAGACCTTCACTTTATTGAACACTAGATAGGATAGTAAATCACTGATACATGGATTTACATGTTTGATATAGCTCTATGGCCAAGTGTCAAGCCAAGATAGTTGTGCCCGAGCCCTCACTTCCTCACCTTGTTGTGCACTGCTCCATGGCTGTAACCAAATAGCCAAAGCTAAGGCCAAGAGAGTCTGCCCAAAGCAGGTCATCACCTACTCATGGCCATATTGCCAAGTCTTCAATCCCTTACTTACATTTTAGGAACTATTACTCACTAATCAGACATTAGACACATGATCACTGAAACATGAAACTAATATACTCACTGGTTTAGGGCACTCTCTCTGACAGTAACAATAATTACCTTGAGACTTATACTCACAACAGTTGTTCCCTACACTAAACTGTCTAATTTCCCTACACACTCACTACACTCTATGTTATCTGGCTAAGTGGGCTAACTGCCACACTTGACATTACTGTCACAGGTACTTTCTGATGCTCTGTACAGTCACAAGGAATGGCCCAACTGATACTTAATCACTCACTCCACTGAAAACATGAACCTAAACATGAACTCAAAGCATTCACACACACATTAAGGGACATAAGGAACAACGATGAACACATGGCCTAATGCAATATACATTAATATACATATATGTATTCATACATCTTTATATGTAAAAAAACTCTTACATCTATATATAACATATATATATATATGTATATATATTAGATAAAAAACTTGGAAATCAAAATATGACTAACAAATGAACAACCAAATTATCCATATGCCTAAAACTGAACAACAGTGCTAAAATGATCAATTTGTCATTTTGACAAACAGTTGGTGGGCTCTCCTCGGATTTCTCCAAGGATGACAAAAAATCCAAATAAAATCTACCAAAATGAAAGTTAGAGCCTTGCTCTTCTCTCCATGGGTACCCCTAGTCCATGTGGGTGTTTCTTCTAGTGCCATGCATGAAAATGGAGCTCAAACTATGCAAAAATGACAAGGTTTACCAATTAGGAGATGGATTCCCAATGAAACCTTCTAAGAATGCTCTTGTGTCAAGTTTGACACAAACTCTCAATCCTTTGGACTTCTCCTCTCTAGCTCCTTGGTCTCCAAGCTTCAAGCCTCCTAGAATGAAGATTAGGGGGAGTTTTGAAGGATTTTGGAGGAGTTTTGATGGTGGAAAGTGGGGAAAATGAAAGAGGCTTGTAGAGAGCTCTTCTAGAGTTTGTGGAGGCTCAAAATGAAATAAAAAAAGAGAGAGAAAACCAACTTAATGACCCCATGAAGGGTACCATAAAACCCCCCTTGAAATGTCCATTCTACCCCTCAAGTTGTCATGAACACTTAGGTTTAATAAGGGGTTGTTCTAGTCTAAGTGTTGGGTTAATTTCTGCTCTTAATCTTGACTATATATGACTTAAATGTGTCTAGTTGTGTTCATCCTAGAATATCGGTCCAAGTAGTCATGTCTAGTCCAATTAGGTCCATAAGTTAAAGGTCCAATAAATAGGTTAGTCAATTAATAAATGCTACAATCATATTTAGTTAATAAAAAATACCCACTATATAATTAATGTAAATTAACAAAAATACCCATATTCTGAAAATATGGTCGTAACAATGCATGTCAGCTAGTGTCGACATGACGGTCGAGGAGCTGGAGATAAAAGAAGATGCTAAGCAACTCGAGGGATGGAAGGCCAGTTGCGTGGAAGAATTGGTATTCTATCATGGGACGACAGACATGGAGTCCAATTGAGGACCCATGGGATCAATACCCTCCCATCATATTAGAGGGAAAGATTACTGGAATACAGTCTAGATTTGGTAACAACATACTTGTGGAATCCAAATCTAGTTAAATATTTGATTTAATTAGATTTGGATGTCCATAGTTGGTGTTCTGCTATTTTTTATTCTTATTTTAGGAAATCTTATTATGATTTAAAATAGATTGTTGATGGAATATTTTAGGCATAATAGGATTCCTATTTTATTCCTATTTAGGAAGTCCTATGATGAGTAGAATATGATTTTCTCACTCTATATATATAGGGTAAGGGTGGAGGCACAAAGAACAGCACAAAGTGGAGATTCGGGGTACTCGTTCATAAGAAAATCTAAGAAAAAGTCTTTACTTTACTCTTAGGACTTCCTCATCCAAGACATACGGAGGAACTAGATCTAATCAAGGAATCGTCAACTTTGATTAGGAAGATCGCTACGGGTTGGTGAGTGATCTCAATTGTAATATTTTGTTGTCTTCTTGAGAGTAATGAGGGGGTTGAACCTATTATGGCAAAGGGTTAAATATTAGTTTTTGTCAATCTTTTAATTTTTATCTAAGTTATAAAGGTTGGAATTCGTCTAGGTGACGTAGTCACTGCCATATACTCATCTTTATCTGTGTTTGGTATCCGTTAGATGGGGGTTGGTTTGATTAGGTGGGTTGGCAAACGCTTCCATGAGTCCAATATTTTGCATTAGCAAAAGAAAATATACATGATCATCATGCCATCCATGGTATAATATATACATCATGCTGGCCTAAGTTGGAGAGAACAATCGCAAAAATAAAGGGCTAACACTAGCCCTAGCTAAATAGCTCCAAAATTAAATAAACAATTAGCGATATAAGAAAGAAAACGCATTTGTATGCCAGAACCGATGATCTAAGGTTGCGGGCCATCCAGTGAAAGGTAAGACAGATTCTCTGGCTCTACAGCTAAATCTGGGTAAATTAAACTAGTGGAATTAGAACCCCAATAGCAAGTACCAAAAGAAATATACATGTGTACATAGAAACACTATATTAGATGATAATTTTATCTCCTTGGTAGGTTCCTTAATCCTAATTTGAAATGCATTGTGCCTAATTCATGACAACTATTGATCTTGTGATCTCTTATACAAGTTTATATGAGGAAGCACACTAGATCAATAAAATTAAGCCAAGATGCAAGAACATGGAAATATAATTTTGACATTAATCTTCTAGATTTTGTGACATGTTTTCTTGTGCTTATAGCTCTGTACTTGCTTAAAAGTTTCAAATCAACATAGTGTTGCATTAAATATCGAAATTCTGCCAAGCTTTTAATGGAGCATCTATAAGTAACTACATTATGATGTGAGAAGACATGGATGATGATTATGATGAGTTTGAAGTTGACCACAAGCACAATATATTACACGCCTATAGCTTAGGGTTTATGTAGTAAATCGAAATATCATTTTTCTTTCGTTGTTTTGTAGTTGAGTGAGATTAGCTATCTTGCAGGGTCATATTAGTTAAAGAGAGAGGAAATACAAGTTTATGAGTTCAGTTTTTCTTTTCTTCTTTATATTATAGAGTTTGACTCCGTTGACTTAATATTTTTATCACCATTTTTGAAGCTCTAAATAGGATCTCCATAACCATTTGTTATTGAAACTTAGTTTGTGACACATCTTTTAGATATTGAGTCACAACAGAGTTTAAACATATTTATCTATGATTAGCATATTCACGCAAATGGTAATATTCCAAAGTTTAAATTTGTAAATAACATACTTATTTAGAATTAGTTGATAAATATTGTATTTTTGTCACATTCTAGACAAACATAAATACAACTACTAAGCCGATGAGATTTAAAATAAGAATATTTTGTATGCAACCTCCAACTTTTTCCATCTTTCTGAAACATGGTAGCCCTTCTTGTTGATAATTTTTTTTCTTACAACCTCCGCCCTCACCAATTTCATCTCATAATTCAGATATTTTAGATCAAACTAAAATAACTTTTATACCCTTCCCTTTCTAAAAATATCATCTCTCATGATATGAGTATGTTGTTCACATTCTTTGTCTCATGTCCGTTATTCGATTTAAATGGTAAAAAAAATTTCGCTACAACTACTACAAAAAACTAGGCTGATTCATAATCATCTACAAAATAACATAAAATAAATAAAATAATACAGTGCAACAGAGAAGTTTGAGATGAAATCACTACAACAAAAAACCCTTTTAATGATGGCTAAAAACTGTCATTAATGACGAATCATGACGCTTTTTTTTTCAAAGCAACCGTTATGAAAACGGGTGTTATAAATGTTTTTTAAAAGCGTTATAAAAAAACCGTCATTAATAGTTTCTATAAAAGCGTTATGAATAGTTAATATATAGTGCACAATTCAGGACATTTTGAAAGCGTTATGAATAGATAATCTGTATAAGCTCAATAGAGAACATTTATAACACTCAATATTACTAAACTCATCACATTTATAATGCTTTATACTGCACATTATATATTACTTTCCAAAAATTTCTCAATTCAATTTTAAAACAACCACTTTGAACTATATTCACAAGAAAACATCGAAATGTTATATCACCATCTTCATTACATTATCTCAAAATAGTGTATCCAAATACATATATTTACAAATACTACTTAAATGGATCCTCAAAACAAGTAATTACTTTTGCTTCACCTTGAGCACATCAAAACTGTCAACATCACGTGTAGCAAATCCCTGAAAAAGATAAAAACACGGTTCAATATACTTTGTAACATTGCTCATGTACCAAAACATAAACTGAGGAATTGACATTACCTTTCTAAATCAATCCCTTCCAATTTCAAGTTAGGTGTAAAATTCAACATGAGACAAGATGGCAATCAAACAAGCAACATGATTCAGGATAACTGAAATCAATGTTCTAAAAGTTATGTTAAATCTTGAAGGATTTTTGACTTCCAACATGGACAATTCCTAAAGTGATTGCCCAGTCTCACCTTTCACTGCTTACTACATATGCTTACTTTATATGTTGCAGTTAAATGAATCAATAAAACCAATCTACCACCTATATGAAAAATAAATAATTTTAAAATTCATAAAAATGGAACAAATACCTGGATTCTGTCACTTTCACATATGTTCCAAAGTATTTGTTTTCTAATACATGGATTCTCTGTTAGAACAACTCTACTAGAATTTAGTTCTACGTGGATCAGTGACAATGAGACGTTGCACATGGAGTTGTAAAATAGGAGATACCTCCATCATTTCTCTTATGTTGATGTTATCATCCGATAAAACACTATTTATCAAGAGAATCATTGGCAGATTAACCATTTTAGAATTATATAATGATAATGAACTAGTCTGATCATTCTTGCATGTGTTTGTTTCTTAGAGACTTAGTACATAATATTTCTGTATCTACTTTTGATGCAGCAATGTGTATATATTGCAGAAACTACACACATCAACAATTGTCACCAGTATATGCATATTTTGTTTCAAGTCAGACTGCTAGTCATAGGCATAGATTGGTTAAATATTAGGCGAAGACATTTTGTGTCTGATCATATTTTGAAGGGATTAGAGTTGATGATGACGAGGAGGATAGAGTTGCTTTCTACAACATGATACTGACGTAAAAATATTGGTATTAGAAAAACTTATCCCCCACGGCATGTGGTGGCTGTAGCGGTGGCAAGAATAGCAGCAGTGATATAGTGTGCGAAAAATATATCCTACACTACTTGTCATTTAGGTGGTTAATACTAGGACCAAAATAATCATAGATGGAGACACTTGAGACGACTCAGAAACGTGTATAATTGCATACATCCTCATGTTAACCGTGTTAAAAACAGGGGAAGTTAATAGGACTTAGCAAACAAAGTTGCAACATACGTTCACATCCTGAATATCAAATAGAAGGGCACTTGATCAAACAATACTATAAATCATAACTAAATGTGAGACAAGATTGTATGCTCTTGAATTTTGTTTTAACACCAAAATTATTCAAACATGTTATACTGAAGCAGGTAATGAATGTAAATAAGAGTCTAATTTTTTCTATATATAACATGCAAAAGTGACTCCAATAATTTTAATTTTTGAACGACACTAATCTTGTATTAGTAGATAATTTGATGAGTTACTCACCATTAATAATGGAGTCAAATGGATCAAAAGCAATTACTTGTGCAATATGCTTTTCTTGACTGGTTTCTGTTTCATCAGAATTTGTTTCTCAAAAAAACATCAGTTTAAAATGAGGACAAGCTAAAATAGACAAAACACCCAGAATTCAATTCACTGCAACCAAGGAAGCCCTAAATGAAGTGCTTTACAAGATCAAGGAAGCATACCTTCCGTCTTTCCAAAGACTCAAAATCTACCCTGTTCTTTCAAGTGCTCTTCTGCAATTTAATTGGATGATTTCCAACATACTTGCCTGTCAAAATTGTTCTATGAGATACTGATTAGGATCCATTAATAAACATACAGTCATAAGTAAGGAAATACACACCATTCATCTCTTTTAGTGCCACCACAAGGTAAGAAGAATTTACAAAGCTGACAAAACCATAACCTTTTGTCTTGCCAGCCCTCTTATCTCTCACCACCTGAGGCAGTATGTGTGATCAATTTAACCCAGATATTGCTTAATTGAGTATGACACAAAAATTAGATATAACCATAGCAAGCAAAAAATCACACAAGTTTATGGAGGACCAAGATTCCTACCAAACTTGTATAAGCACTAGGAGGAAAGTAGGACATGAACTCACTCTTGCCATGTTGAAAGAAGGGAATCTTGAAAATGCTCTTGTAAGGAAATCATCATTAACCTCATTGCCAAGATCTCCACAGAATAATCGAAAATCATATGAAAATAATAAAAAAATAAGTAAATACCAACTAGGAGAATATGAACTTACTGTAAAAGCTGTATATTTCTTAGTATGCAAGGTAAACTTCAGAATGCTAGACTCTGAAGGTAGAAATAATTGTGACTAGATCTGGACATCAGTTAACAGATGCAGCATAAAAAGATGTAGAGGTGAACATTCAGCAAATGCAAGCCTTCATAATGATAAAAACATATCTCAGTAATCGTCTGTTTTTCACATGTGTAGCAGCAAAATTCACTTATTAGATGACAAGTAACTTGGTAACTCGAGATATAACCATAGCAAGCAAAAAATCACCATATTAGGCGAAGACATTTTCTTTCATGTTGATTACCAAGAAAAACATGATACTGACATAAAAATAAATTATCAATCATTGTAGTCATATTTCTATAATTCACAAGTGGCTAGCAACTTAGCACTCCATTTAGAGCAAAACAACAGTCTGTTTTCAAGGTTTTATTTTAAGCATTCTATGAATAAGCATTCTATGAATCTTATGTTTCATAATTTCTTTCCTTTCTTATTTTCCAAGTTGACATCACTTGTGTTTGCATCATAGAAATATCATATGAGACAACTGAATCCAATCCACTAATAAAACTTAACATTTCCAAATAATGCAACAACAACAACAAAAACGAACAACTACCATTCTCGTCGTGCTCCCCCAGGCCCAAACTCGAGTTGATCTCCGTCAACTAGCTCAAATGTAAGCTCCATAGATCCATCAGCAGCTGCAAAAATAAGAAAATTAGGGTTTCCACAAACAAAAATGACTCGTATTCTAAAAAACACAGCAAAAACGAGATATTGGGGTAAAATTTGAAAATTTTGAGGCCGGAAGAAGCTCAGGAGAGCTCAAAAAAGCTCTCGTCACTGCTCAAAATTGCCATGGGAGGAGCTCTCGAAGGAGGAGGAAGATTTCGTTATGGAGCTTGCTGGTAGCGGATTCGGGTCGAGGAGTTGAGGCTCCGAAGAGCACACACTTGGCGTTACGGACGAGCACGACGGAGGCAACCATCACCGGGAGACACTTCTCGGAGATCCCTGCAACACCCAGTTTCCCCAAAAGGGTAATTTTGAAATTTTGTAATTATAATTATTATTTAATGGTATTTATTTCATGTTATGATTTTTAGTGATTTTTAATTATTTTTAAACTATTTAAATTCTTGACTTATGATTTGGTGTCTTGCTAGTATTCATTTCCAGACTGAGGGGTATTTTAGTTATTTTGTAATTTTAAGCATTATTTGGGATTATTAATTATTATTTAGATTTAATAGAATTTATTTGAATTTATGAGAATTTTTAGGAATTATTTTGGATTTGTTTGGACTAGGTTGACTTTGACTAGTTTTGACCCTTGTAGACCAACCTAGAAGCTAACCCTAGTTAGTATGGACTTGGTTAGGTTATATGACTCTAGTATAACCTAGCCTAATCTTTGGTTTGGTCATTAGAACCTAATTAGCAATAGAAATTAGAAAGTCATAAGTCATGGCTTATGATTTAGAGCCTTTAATAAAAATCAAATCAAACATAGCCTATGTAACTTGGCCCAAAGCCCAAAAATTAACCAAACCCTAAGCCCTAGAATCACTTGGCTAGCCACCCTATCCACACTGGGATCACCACCATATTTATACTCTCCTAAAATCTTGGGTTGCCTCCTTCTTAGGAAAGCTCAAGTTAGAAAAACAAGGTTTGTTCCTATTCAATAAATCCCTAAAATTCCATTCCTCTTCCTTTTCCATTCAAATCTTTTCTATTAGATCCTAATCTATCTATTCTTGCTGTTGTTAAGGTTCTATCTCAGTTTGATGTGATTTGAGTGGATTGGGACATCAAGAGGAGAGCTATAGTTTGGGGGTTTTTCTTGAAAGTTCAAGCTTAGGTAACTCCCTCAAATTTTCATGAAATTTTGATTTGTATTCATAACTAGGAAGCCCTAGGGGTCCCCTAAGTGTATGCATTGGTGTCGTGTCAGGTTTCATGAGTTTCGTGTCCATTAGGATACGTATCAAGGATGTGGCCTAGGTGTTTGTCAAAATGCCCAAGAGGGGATTTTGATCTGGTTTTTGGAAAGTTTTTAAATAGGAAATTAGGTTTTGATATTTTTTATTGGTTTCTGGTTGACTGAGGTGATGATTGTGTTGTGTCGGGTCGTTTTGGACACGCGACACGCATGTTTCCGCACGTACAGCAGTCCCCTTCTACTCGGGGGCTACTGCGCGAAGGATACACCACTTCGACACGTGAAAATGGACACGTAGCATAGGGCACTGTCTGACACGAGGCTCGCAAAGTTTCACGAGTCCTCGTATCGTGTCGGACACGTAATTTCGTGTGCACGGGGAATACACTGTGTAGTCGAGTGTTCTGGATTTGTATTATGATGTTAATCATTTTTAAATGTTTTTAAATTATGTTTTAATGATTGTTTGGATCCTAAATATCATGTTTAATCTCTGATTTTATAGGGTTACATATTTGTTGGGTTTTGATAGAGCTTTGGTTCGACTTTTGGGATTGAACTGAAAATCCTGATACATAGCTCTGATACCTACATTCCAGTTTCTTTTTCAACCTCTAATTCCCTGTTGTTGTGTGTTCCTCAACTAAATTGATCCCCACATGTTACATACCATGTTAGCTAAGTAATTCAAATTAATGTTGGCTTCTGGAATGTGTAGAATAGGATTTAGTATTCAAGTTGAATCTTAACTGTTATATTTTGTTTAAACTAAATTAGTTCCCTGTCATGTTGAACTGAGATTAGTTTTAAACCATTTAGATTGATTTGTAAACTGATATGAGTTGTTGCTCACTGATTCTTGATCACTGAAATCTGAAGTTAGTTCTTCCTATATTGAAATGTGTTAATGTATAAAACCTGAGTTGTTCTCCCCTAAATAAATGAGATGGATGTTTCCTGTTAGCTTAAATTGATTGATTCCTGTTTTAGATGTAAACTGCTACGGTGTATTAACTGAGTTGTATTCTACATAAAACCTGAGATTCCAGTTGTTTTCCTAACTATTGAACTGTGTTGACTATCCTGACCTGGTAGTGTATTTATTTGAATTGAGAATTACCTTGGTTGATGACTGAATTGATTTCATTCTTTTTATTGACAAGAACATGAGTTTACATTATATTGATGATAATGCTCCTTTAAACCTGATATAGTATATGTTTAACTGTGATTTAGGTTCAACAAAACTGAGATTCTCTCCTTAGTTCAATACCCTAACAAGTTGCCATTCCCTCTTCTTAACTGTTATGATACTCTGATTATTGCCTTCCAATGTTTTTTCCAGTTTTCTTCACAACCTAAGAAATGAGTTGGCACCTGTTGCATTGATGTTGGACTTTGGTTTAAATAAGAACTAATAGAAATTGATGATTTCCTTCCTTAACTGAAAACTGGAATTGATGAGGATTTTGTTCTTAACTGTCATAAACTGAGATTTAGTTCTTCAGCCTGAGAATGCATATAATTATGAACTGATTTTCATTCCTCCCTTTTTATTTGATAAGAACATGAGTTTATACTATATTGATTCAATATTTTCTTCCTTATTAACTGATATGGGACTTGGTAATGGGTGTTGAATTAAAATGGAACTGAGTTTATTGTAAACTAAGAGTTCATGTGTGTAAACCTGGGAATGTATTGTTGGACTGAATTTTGGGTAATAATTTGTTTATAAACTGAATTTCTTCCTTTCCTTTGATGTCTTTAATTACACACACACCCCACAGATGCTCACTGTTTTCCTATTGCCTAAACTGAAATTTCCTTTGTATTATTGCTATGTTAGTTATCTTAGAACCTGGATTGAATTCCTCTCCTTGCCTGGCATGTGGTTTTCTGTGGACTAGATTTAATGTATTGCACTGTTAGCTCACACACATGCCTAGTCTACCACATACTCACACTTGTAATCTATATAATGTATCACAGTATTTTACCTATACATGTTAGTTATATATAGGAATGTATGAAGTGAATGTAATGTATATATATACATAATACATTGTGAATATGATTGTAAAAATAAATATGGGATATTAGTGATATGTTATGATATATGGGTGGGTTTGAATAGTGACTATAGGATAGATGTTCCTAATAGACTACTAGTCATAGTCAAGCCTATTGGTTATGTGTATAGGCATGGCTTGGCATGGTGTTGCCTAGTTAGTCATAGTATAACCTAGAATAGTTTGGTTAGACCTAGATTAGACTATTTGACTAGATTTGACTTTAGGGTTGACCAGAGTTGACCAAGAGTTGACTTTGGTCTAAATTGACCTAGATTCATGTAGAACGCATTGTAGTGCATTTTATTACCATTCTGGACTTGTTGTGACTTGTGTTGCTCTAACTAGGAGTCAGGTACCTCATCTCGGACAGTACATTTACTTCAGACATTCAGATACCAGGCGAGTACATTCTCTGATCGTTTCATACTTGTCACGATTTATATTCTCGCTTTAGATTACTTTTACTTGATGCTGTCATGTTATAATCACGGATTAGTACTATACGGATCTCTCCTTGGGATGTTACCCCCTTAGCAGGCACATCGGATACTTTATGACATGTGTTTCATGTACATCATGTATTCCTTGCTTCTGCGTTATTCATGTACACTCATGTTCTCTCATGTTCTTTCATGTACTCTCATGTTCTTTCATGAATGCTCATGTTTCCTCATGTATTTCTTGTATAACCAAAACATCATGTCCGTAACGTAACTTGAACAGATCCTTGTGTATTGATTATGGGTAGGGGTGAGTATAAATGGTCATGTGATTTACCCATCATCTTCACTCTGTTACTTCCATGTTTTATCATGTACAACCTAAGCCAAAATTACATGCCATCTCATACACTAAATCACTAGTCACTTACAGTTCTTACTTATCATGTATATATTTCCAGTTATCAAATATCTCTCCTATTTTCATGTACATCTTCTTACAGCATTTCATGTATCTTACTCTATTGCTTGCTTTATATTTCCCGACATGATATGAACTGCATGAGATGTATTGTGCTCGCTTCTGTCCTGACTGGACCTGTTGAAAATATTACAGAGGACGAGGAGGAGGCCTGTCTGGATACTTACTACGGGGCAGCCTTAGATGACACCTGCGAGCTGGACCCTCAGGAGGACCAAGCTCTAGCTGAGGATGTCACCCCGATTGCCTAGATTAGATTGTTAGGCTTATTTTACTTTATGCAGCCTTGAGACATATTTTAGCTAGACTATATTTGGAGTTCAGAGTTGTATATATTCTTTTATTCTGTACCTGAGACCATGTACTTCTGGATTTTTACTAGGATTATCTTAGACTGCTTTTCATCTATTTGTTTCCTTGAGTTTTATTTCATATCGTGCTATCTCTTCCTTAGTTGTGATTGAGTTTATTACTGCTATGTCACCCCCATTCGGGAAGTATAAACTGTTTAGACATATATTGTTAGATGTATGTTGACCTAGGACAGCGTTCTACTGTCGATACTGCGGCGTAGGCTGGGCATTGTTACGTTCTCGTACCCTCACAGTGGGTGCGGGTCGTGACACATTTTAGTGGTGGCCCATGGAGGTCGAGACTAGAAGTGTAGTGGTATTCGAATTAAAGTATCACTACAGCCTGCAGTAGGATATAGGACATTAATTTTAAGGTACTCAATCACTTTTAGAAAATTCTTTTATTGCCATCCGAATCCTTATTGTCAGCTGATCCTTTGAATTTAACTGTCCGCCTTTGTTATATCATTTTTTCTCAGAAATTGATACTCTTGTTTGTCTATCTCCAGGATGGTAGAGACTCGATCGCAGCGTGCCATTCATGAGAATGCCATAGAGGGGACTGCTACCTCTCAGCCAGTACAGCGAGGCCAGGGGACTACAACTCCTGCCACCTCTGCTCGTATTGAGACCTCGGCAGTAGCAGCGGGGGGTATGCTTCCACCGGCTCGGAGACAGGACCCGGTCATCCCAGAGGATCCTTTCCAGCAGCCGTCGCCTACAGGACACGTGGATGCAGCGCAGATGTTCACATACTTCCAGCAGTTCATGGACCGGCAGCAGGCTCGACAGGACAGAGGCATGGAGCTGGCCATTATGACAGTCGTAGCTCGACTAGTAGTCCAGCTGCCGAAGACACCGGAGATCGAGCAGTTTCAGAAGATTGAGCCCCAGAGACTTTCTAGGGACAGAGGGGATCCTATATACCGATGAGTGGATCGAGCATATTGAGGAGATCTTTCGCTTGGCCAGGATTCCAGCAGATCTTCAGATCGAGGCCGCAGCTAGCCGGATACGAGATCTTGCTTGCACCTGGTATCAGTCAGACCCCCAGGGTGGGGGTAGCTGGGCAGACTTGGAAGTAGTTCAAGGGCTTCTTCAAGAAGAAGTTCTTCCCAGATTCAGCACTCACAGCCTTGAAGATGCAGTTCGAGAGCCTAGTCCAGGAGAGTCTTTTAGTGGAGGAGTATGCAGGGGAGTTTGGCCGCCTCGGGAGGTTCGTAGAGGGCCTGAGCGAGACGGCGAAGGCCCAAAGGTTTCGGAAGGGTCTAGTCAAGGAGGTCAAGTCCTTGACCAAGGGCAACCGGGATGCTACATTCGAGGAGATCTTGACGGAAGCCTTGTTGGCAGAGGATGATCTTGAGCTTAGGCTCAAGAGGGGGCGAGACCCAGTCGGGGGCAGCAGCAGCGGAGGCCAGGCCAAGAGGCTTCACCTTCAGCACCAGCAGCCGAGGCAGTTCCAGTCGCAGCCGTTCCAGCAGAGATAGCAGCAGCAGCAGAGGCAGCAGCATGTTATCTTTTGCCCCTTCTGTAAGAAACCAGGGCACGATTGGGGTGAATGACGGCTGAGGCTAGGCAAGTGCCTACTTTGCGGATCATCAGATCATCAGTTGAGAGAGTGTCCCAAGTCTGCGGGACGGACAGCTCAGGGTTCAGGAGCTTGGGCTCCGGCAGGACAACAGAGAGGACCAGCATTGCAGACTCAGCAACAGAGGTTCGTACAGCATCAGCAGCAGTCCAGGGGAGGCCAGCAAGGACGAGCTTACGCCATGACACTTGAGGATGCTCGGGCAGTAGGAGAGGTGCTAGCAGGTTCTGATCTTCTCGATTCCATTCTACCTTATCTCATTATACCTATCCTGAAATTCCATTCCATCTATTTCTATATGTTTCCTCATTGTTGATAAGTTTGATCTGGTATTTCATTATAACTTAATTTTCTTCTGAGATAAGTCGTATGGGCTAGGTCGCTTCGATTATGAGATTTTAGAATTCTCTAGGGTCATGCTAGCAGGCATAGTGAGGACATATGGTCGGATTATGGACGTATTTCTTGGGTTTCGATATTTAAGGTTTTCGCTGTCAAACGCACGACAATGCGAAAATTTTAAATACCATAATTCTAGAGGTATGTGCCTTAGTCGAGGACTCTGTGATTATCGTAGCCATGCTCACTAACACGGTGAAGATTCTGAGTATCATGATTTTGGACAGACGTATATGATTATCTGACGGTATGTTTGAGACTTTGATTGTGGGGTGTATGACCTAGAAGGACTACTACCATTTTAATTTCGAGGACGAAATTTTTATAAGGTGGGTGGAATTGTAACACCCAGTTTTCCACAATAGGGTAATTTTGAAATTTTATAATTATAATTATTATTTAATGGTATTTATTTCATGTTATGATTTTTAGTGATTTTTAATTATTTTTAAACTATTTAAATTCATGACTTATGACTTGGTGTCTTGCTAGTGTTCATTTCTAGACTGAGGGGTATTTTAGTCATTTTATAATTTTAAGAATTATTTGGGATCATTAATTATTATTTAGATTTAATAGAATTTATTTGAATTTATGAGAATTTTTAGGAATTATTTTGGATTTGTTTGGACTAGGTTGACTTTGACTAGTTTTGACCCTTGTAGACCAACCTAGAAGCTAACCCTAGTTAGTATGAACTTGGTTAGGTTATATGACTCTATTCTAACCTATCCTAATATTTGGTTTGGTCATTAGAACCTAATTAGCAATAGAAATTAGAAAGTCATAAGTCATGGCTTATGACTTAGAGCCTTTAATAAAAATCAAATCAAACATAGCCTATGTAACTTGGCCCAAAGCCCAAAAATTAACCAAACCCTAAGCCCTAGACTCACTTGGCCAGCCACCCTATCCACATTGGGATCACCACCATATTTATACTCTCATAAAATCTAGGGTTGCCTCCTTCTTAGGAAAGCTCAAGTTAGAAAAACAAGGTTTGCTCCTATTCAATAAATCCCTAAAATTCTATTCCTCTTCCTTTTCCATTCAAATATTTTCTATTAGATCCTAATCTATCTATTCTTGCTGTTGTTAAGGTTCCATCTTAGTTTGATGTGATTTGAGTGGATTGGGACATCAAGAGGAGAGCTAGAGTTTGGGGTTTTTTTTTGAAAGTTCAAGCTTAGGTAACTCCCTCAAATTTCCATGAAATTTTGATTTGTCTTCATCATTAGGAAGCCTTAAGGGTCCCCTAAGTGTATGCATTGGTGTTGTGTCAGGTTTATGAGTTTCGTGTCCATTTGGACACGTATCAAGGATGTGGCCTAGGTGTTTGTCAAAATGCCCAAGAGGGGGTTTCGATCTGGTTTTTGGAAAGTTTTTAAATAGGAAATTAGGTTTTGATATTGTTTATTGGTTTCTGGTTGACTGAGGTGATGATTGTGTTGTGTCGTGTCGTTTTGGATACGCAACACGCACGTTTCCGTACGCACAGCAGTCCCCTGCTACTCGGGGGCTACTGCGCGCAGGATACACCACTTCGACACGTGAAAATAGACACGTAGCAAGGGGCAACTTCTGACACGAGGCTCGCAAAGTTTTACGAGTCCTCGTGTCGTATCGGACACGCAATTCCGTGTGCACGGGGAATACACTGTGTAGTCGAGTGTTCTAGATTTGTATTATGATGTTAATCATTTGTAAATGTTTTTAAATTATGTTTTAGTGATTTTTTGGATCCTAAATATCATGTTTAATCTCTGATTTTATAGGGTTACATATTTGTTGGGTTTTGATAGAGCTTTGGCTCGACTTTTGGGATTGAACTGAAAATTCTGATACATAGCTCTGATACCTACATTCCAGTTTCTTTTTCAAACTCTAATACCCTGTTGTTGTGTGTTCCTCAACTAAATTGATCCCCACATGTTACATACCATGTTAGCTAAGTAATTCAAATTAATGTTGGCTTTTGGAATGTGTAGAATAGGATTTAGTATTCAAGTTGAATCTTAACTGTTACATTTTGTTTAAACTGAATTAGTTCCCTGTCATGTTGAACTGAGATTAGTTTTAAACCATTTAGATTGATTTGTAAACTGATATGAGTTGTTGCTCACTGATTCTTGTTCACTGAAATCTGAAGTTAGTTCTTCCTATATTGAAATGTGTTAATGTATAAAACCTGAGTTGTTCTCCCCTAAATAACTGAGATGGATGTTTCCTGTTAGCTTAAACTGATTGATTCCTTTTTTAGATGTAAACTGCTATGGTGTATTAACTGAGTTGTATTCTACATAAAACTTTAGATTCCAGTTGTTTTCCTAACTGTTGAACTCTGTTGACTATCCTGACCTGGTAGTGTATTTATTTGAATTGAGAATTGCCTTGGTTGATGACTGAATTGATTTCCTTCCTTTTATTGACAAGAACATGAGTTTATATTATATTGATTTCAATGCTCCTTTAAACCTGATATAGTATATGTTTAACTGTGATTTAGGTTCAACAAAACTGAGATTCTTTCCTTAGTTCAATACACTAACTAGTTTTCATTCCCTCTTCTTAACTGTTATGATACTCTGATTATTGCCTTCCCATGTTTTTTCCAGTTTTCTTCACAACCTGAGAAATGAGTTGGCACCTGTTGCATTGATGTTGGACTTTGGTTTAAATAAGAACTAATAGGAGTTGATGATTTCCTTCCTTAACTGAAAACTGGAATTGATGAGGATTTTGTTCTTAACTGTCATAAACTGAGATTTAGTTCTTCAACCTGAGAATGCATATAATTATGAACTAATTTTCATTCCTCCCTTTTTATTTGACAAGAACATGAGTTTACACTATATTGATTCAATGTTTTCTTCCTTATTAACTGATATGGGACTTGGCAATGGGTGTTGAATTAAAATGGAACTGAGTTCATTGTAAACTAAGAGTTCATGTGTGTAAACCTGGGAATGTATTGTTGGACTGAATTTTGGGTAATGATTTGTTTGTAAACTGAATTTCTTCCTTTCCTTTGCTGTCTTTAATTACACACACACCACAGATGCTCACTGTTTTCCTATTGCCTAAACTGAAATTTCCTTTGTATTATTGCAATGTTGGTTATCTTAGAACCTGGATTGAATTCCTCTCCTTACCTGGCATGTGGTTTTTGTGGACTAGATTGAATGTATTGCACTGTTAGCTCACACACACATGCCTAGTCTACCACACACTCACACTTGTAATCTATATAATGTATCATAGTATTTACCTATACATGTTAGTTATATATAGGAATGTATGAAGTGAATGTAATGTATATATATACATGATACATTGTCAATATGATTGTAAAAATAAATATGGGATATTAGTGATATGTTATGATATATGGGTGGGTTTGAATAGTGACTATAGGATAGATGTTCCTAATAGACTTCTAGTCAGAGTCAAGCCTATTGGTTATGTGTATAGGCATGGCTTGGCATGGTGTTGCCTAGTTAGTCATAGTATAACCTAGAATAGTTTGGTTAGACCTAGATTAGACTATTTGACTAGATTTGACTTAGGGTTGACCAGAGTTGACCAAGAGTTGACTTTGGTCTAAATTGACCTAGATTCATGTAGAACGCATTGTAGTGCATTTTATTACCATTCTGGACTTGTTGTGACTTGTGTTGCTCTAATTAGGAGTCAGGTACCTCATCTCGGACAGTACATTTACTTCAGACATTCAGATACCAGGCGAGTACATTCTCTGATCGTTTCATACTTGTCATGATTTATATTCTCGCTCTAGATTACTTTTACTTGATGCTGTCACGTTATCATCATGGATTAGTACTATACGGATCTCTCCTTGGGATGTTACCCCCTTAGCAGGCGCATCGGATACTTTATGACATGTGTTTCATGTACATCATGTATTCCTAGCTTCTGTGTTATTCATGTACACCCATGTTCTCTCATGTTCTTTCATGTACGATCATGTACTCTCATATTCTTTCAAGAACGCTCATGTTTCCTCATGTGTTTCTTGTATAACCAAACATCATGTCCGTAACGTAACTTGAACAGATCCTTGTGTATTGATTGTGGCTAGGGGTGAGTATAAATGGTCATGTGATTTATCCATCATGTTCACTCTGTTACTTCCATGTTTTATCATGTACAACCTAAGCCAATTACATGCCATCTCATACTCTAAATCACTAGTCACTTACAGTTTTTACTTATCATGTATATATTTCCAGTTATCAAATATCTCTCATATTTTCATGTACATCTTCTTATAGCGTTCATGTATCTTACTCTATTGCTTGCTTTATATTTCTTGGCATGATATGAACTGCATGAGATGTATTATGCTCGCTCCTGTCCTGACTGAACCTGCTGAAAATATTACAGAGGACGAGGAGGAGGCCTGTCCGGATACTTACTACGGTGCAGCCTTAGATGACACCTGCGAGCTGGACCCTTAGGAAGACCAAGCTCTAGCTGACGATGTCACCCCGATTGCCTAGATTAGATTAGTTAGGCTTATTTTACTTTATGCAGTCTTGAGACATGTTTTAGCTAGACTATATTTGGAGTTCAGAGTTGTATATATTCTTTCATTCGGTAACTGAGACCATGTACTTCTGGATTTTTGCTGGGATTATCTTAGACTACTTTTCATCTATTTGTTTCCTTGAGTTCTATTTCATATCGTGCTATCTCATCCTTAGTTGTGATTGAGTTTATTACTGCTATGTCACACCCATTCGGGGAGTTTAAACTGTTTAGACAGATATGTTAGATGTATGTTGACCTAGGACAGCGTTCTACCGCCGATACTGCGGCGTAGGCTAGGCATTGTTACGTTCTGTACCCTCACAGTGGGTGCGGGTCGTGACAATCCCGTCGTCGATCTCCCTCTCCAGGCTATTGATCTCACCAGGGAGGATGTCGAGGAGGGTGGAGAGGTCAGAGAGGAGACCGTGGAGGTCGGCACAGAGGGCTCTGGAGTAGAGGAGAAGGCAGACGTGGCTACGGGCCGAGAGGTCGACGATTGGGGTTTGTGGGAGGGGGCCGGGGTTGGGTGCTTAGGGCTTAGAATGGGACCTAGGTTAGGGTTTGTGGGGGATTGAAAGAAGGAGGAGGAGTAGATTAGTGTTTGGTGAGGAGAAGGAGGAGGAGAAGGAGAGTGGAGCTGAGGGAAGGGAGAAGGGATTTAGAGAGTGAATAAGAAGGGGACGGGGGCTTCAGCCTCAAAATATCGCGGGGGTGGAAAAGATTTTACATAAAACTTATTACAAGTTTGCCACCGCTCTAAAATATTAATAACGCTTTGTTTTATAAACATTATAAAAAGCCCAAAATTAGCCCAAACCATCATAGAAAAAAGTTATTTCGAACTTTGATAACGCTTAGGTATCAGGCGCAATCAATACGTCTTATCAATCGTTATTAATAGGCCTTTTTGTTGTAGTGAATAGCATGAAATTGTATCCACTAATTACCAAGAAGCGAATTGGTCATCATACAAAGACTAGAAGGATGTCATGGATGGCAATCATCATGTTACTTCATTATTTTCACTTCGTCTTTCCATATGTATTTATGTAATTTGATTTAGTTTCTTCAAACACGAAAAAAATACGCTATCGTTTATTTGTGAGCATGGCAAATAAGTCAAACATAATAGCCCATGCAAAGATCTCATCAACTATGACTACGGACTAGATGTGATTGGTGACTAGAGCATAGAAATTATTTATGCTAGGCTATCTTACTCAATTATAGTCCAATAAATCAATTCTAACTTGATAAAAATAATAAGACAAATAAATTTTTTTGTCTCCACAGTACATGAGAAAGAAGAAAAGAAATGCCTAGAGAAGAAAAATTAATGATCGCCAATCCATTTCGAACAAGTTCCAAAAATGATTGTGTAGTTGCCAAATATCGTTTATATGCGCTACAAATATTAGCAACAATTAGTTATTTGCGTTTGCATGTTATAACTATGTTTACTTGGTTATATATATTAAACCATGGCCATAATCATAACATACTATCTACTCATCATACTCATTCTAGTCTTCGAATTTTCTCTTCAACATTGTAAATTTAATTCTTTTACTATATAGTAGTTATATAAAAATGGTTATTTATGATTTTAAATATATCTTTATAAATAAGTAAAAAAATGGTTTTTATAATTGCTACATATTGTATATACACATGATGGATAGTCTTTCTGTAATTTATTATAGATGGTTATAGTTACTGCCTAAGGAGATATGAACCTATACCTGGAAAAAATGGGTGCTTATGCCTCCAAGGAGATATGAACCTATAGATGGTTATAGTTAACTACATATTGTATATACACATGATGGATAGTCTTTCTGTAATTTATTATATATATATATAATATATATATATATATATATATATATATATAGTTAGGGTTATATACTAAAAGCATCACTTTTGTAGTAACCTTATTTCCATAAATTTTGAATAAGAATCATATGGGCAAACGTTTGCATATTGTATTTGTTGCAAGTGTTAATGCAAATGTCTGATATTCTATATTGTAGATAATATGGTGTGTGGTGTCACACAGAAGATCATATTATCAGTTTTCTATGGAGTATATAATAGTTCACAACCTAGATGGACTTGGACAATCTATTGGAAAGGTTGTAGTTAATCTGGTATTAGTCTATCTTGACTATAGGTTTAAACTAGTACACTTTGTGTGTATTGAACAGGACCACTTGAGGTTGTTCTCTTTGTACTGACTACATAAGAGAACAAACACCACTGTTATTACGGATGCTTGTACTCTTAATTCGAATATAATAACGGACATGTATATGCAATGTGCATTACTTTGACTCATAAAAGAGTGAGATTTATTATGGATCAACAACCTCTATGAATTGGGTAATAACATTGTATGTATGATGGGCTGTTGATTATAAATGGAATCCATGTCCCGATACATCGAATTGATGATGTCCGCTTAAGGAGCTCATAAGGATTGTCATGTAAACCCTGCAGGTGGATTATATCCGACATGACAAATAAAGTTGAGCGGTACTACTTAAGGATAAAAGATGTCGAATCAATATAGTTGTCAGTAACTTAATTTGATCAACGGACATACGATATCTTAACATGGGGAGCCAAACGAGCATAATAAAAGGAGCCCACAAACATAATTTGAGATTAGGGAGGTAGTGCAACAATAGCTCATTAGTGGACCGAGCTATTGTTAATGGGCCTGGATTGTGTGTTCGGGCTGAACACGGGATATCCAGATTCGTTAGGAGGCCTAACCCTAATTTCTCCTCATGGTCCCTGCCGTAGCCTATATATATCCTCTATTCTTTGGCCGCCAGATTACTTATCAGAAATCTGAAATTTTCTCTAAATTCGTGATTCACGTAAGGAGGGAAAGAGAGTGGTGCCAAGGAGAAGAAAAAGTTGGAAGATCGTCGCCCACACGACGACCAACTCGAGGAAGGAATACGTGCAGAAGATCTTTGGGTCGTCTGCTCGAGATTGCCAGGAATTACTTGTCTCCTTTCCGTCGCAGGTATAATTCGTGAACCCTAGTTTCCTCCTATGAAGGGTTAGAACACGTATTAGATCTGTTTAACTTTCCTCGATCAATACACACACCAAAGGAAGGGTCCTGGGAATCCTCAGTTCCATCAATTGGTATCAGAGCCACTTTGGATCTACGTATTGATTGATACGTCCATGTTGTCCAATAAAACTTGCGCTATGTAATAGTCGGTAGATGTAGATCTGTTCTAACTCGAATTTGCAGGCATCTTAGATCCAACTATTATGGTCCAATGCATGTATTTTGATTGTGTTGTTTAAACCACGGACATGTCGTGGATGTTGTTGTTGCTGTGGATGTAATTAAAATTACGAGGGTTAATCGTGCTTATTAATTTAATTTTTCAATCTAGATTATGTGTGAACTCCTTCGGGAGGCATAGGATTGATGTAATTTTAATTATTTTTAATCAATCATGATGGCAGTGGTGGCTGTTTCTGATGCCGGACGAGATGCTAGTTTTGAGCAATCCAGGTCGAACCCCGTATAGATCTGCGTAGCGCCAGATTTTGGATTCGGATAGTTGAGGATGGAACAGCAAAGATGACCATAATAGTTGGATATTTTCTCTTATTTTTGTCATTTTGCTTTTTCTAATTATGCATGTTTATTATTGTTACTGTTTTTTTTTGAAAAATCAAGCCTACATTAATAATGGACAACATGGACATAATATCAACTAGTAGAAAAACCCTCATTATTATAACTAAGTGGGAGAGGATTTTTATTTAGTATAAATCCTATGGTCTCCATTACTGGTTTGTAGGTATGTAATTATATTGCGTGTTGGCTTTAGTGCTTTCCTCCATATCGGATGAGTATAATTATGGATCACCAGTACAAACTTCCTTAGGGATAATTGTAGAAAGTTACCTAGTATGTGTTTACTTCTCCATCTGAAGGAACTCATTACAAGGTAATGGACTTAGTATTAAGTAATGGTATAGACTTAGAAAAAATGGTATCCTCCCCATCGGAGTCACTGCTATTATTTGTATGACCAGAGCAAGACTAGCAATTAATTTTATTTATC
The DNA here is from genome assembly GCA_029216955.1 of Iris pallida. NCBI lineage: Eukaryota > Viridiplantae > Streptophyta > Magnoliopsida > Asparagales > Iridaceae > Iris > Iris pallida. Next base: position 4,925,304 of record JANAVB010022999.1, read on the forward strand.
ATAAAGTTATATTGACATGATAGTAAAATTAATAAAAAAATCTACTTGAACAAAGTTGAATTTGTATACGTCCACACTATCGTGGCATGCTAAATTCATGGTGTTCAAGGTGTTGGTGAATTTCTTATTATTGTTTTGAGGGAATCAATATTTAGTTAATTCAAAAAGTTTTTTTTGCCCTACATAATTTTATTTATGTGATTCTCAGGATTTCAAAAATGGGTTCTTTCAGTCCACTTATGGTGATTCTTAAAGAAAACAAACTTACTGGACCTAATTATATTAACTGGAAACGTAATTTTGACATTGTTCTGACTGCTGAGGAGTAAATATGTACTTGTTGAGGAATGCCCACCTAAGCCTGATGCTAACTCTGATAAAGAGGCCAAAGAGGCTTATAAGAAGTGGAAAAAGGTAGATGAGATGGCGCGGTGTTACATTCTGGCATCTATGTCAAATGTACTGCAACATCAGCATCAGGCCATGACCACAGCTTATGACATGATGTATAACCTCAAGGAACTCTTCGGACATCAGAGTAGAGCAGCTAGGCAGTTTGCTATGAAATGTTTAATGAATACAAAAATGGCTGAGGGCACACCAGTAAGGGATCATGTTCTCAAGATGATGGGTCATCTGAATGAGTGGAGATCCTTGGTGCTAAAATCGATAGGGAAGCCCAGGTCGATATCATTCTGGGGACTCTGCCTAAAAGTTTTGACAATTTCTGCCTTAATTACAACATGAACAAAAGGTTGTATAGTTTGACAGAACATGCAAAAGAGCTACAGGATGCTGAATCTCTCTTTAGGCAGAGTGGTCATTTTTGTTTCTGAAAAGGCTTCTACTTCTAAGCCAAAAGGCGGTAAGAAGAAGAATAACATTCAGAAACAGGCAAACATAGCAAAGAAGGGCATGGGACCTCAAGGCGCGGTGAAAAAGCCGAAAGGCAAATGTTTCAAGTGCAAAGGTTTAGGACATTGGAAGACTGATTGTCCACTTCTCAAACAAGGGAACAAAGAAGGTATATCTCATTTACTAGTAGTTGAAACATGTTTAGCGGTGTTATCTACCGGCACCTGGTGTGTAGATACAGGAGCCACTAATCATGTCTGCAATACATTGCAGGGGTTCCAGGAAACCAGACGGCTCAGTGATGGAGAGATATGCTTGTTCATGGGTGATGCTACAAAAGTATCGGTCGTTGCATTAGGAGATGTTACTTTATCTTTTGGTAGAAATACGTCTTTGACATTGAGAGATTGTCTTTATGCACCTTCACTTAGAAGGAATTTAGTTTCTGTTTCTATATTAGTTAAGGATGGATATTCAGTTTATTTTAATGACAATATTGTTATTAGAAAGAATAAATATTTTATCTGTTCTGATGCATTGGTTGATAATTTGTATGTCATTAATCTATTTCGCCCACAATGCAACTTATGAAAATGAATAATATGTCATCTAACTTAAATAAGAGAAAAGAACCTTCTTGTATGAACCAAACATATCTTTGGCACTTACGATTGGGGCATATTAACCAAAAATGATTCAAAGACTGGTTGAAGATGGACCTTTGAGTTCATTGAAAGTGGAGGCACTACCAGTTTGTGAATCCTGCTTGGAAGGTAAAATGACCAAAAGGCCTTTTACGGCAAAGGGGTATAGGGCCAAAGATGTGCTGTAATTGGTTCATTCTGATTTGTGTGGACCCATGACTATCCAAGCTAGAGGTGGCTTTGAATATTTTGTCACATTTATTGATGATTATTCAAGGTATGGATACATTTATTTGATACGCCGTAAGTCTGAGTGCTTTGAGAAATTCAAAGAGTACAAGGCTGAAACGGAGAAACGTCATGGAAAATGTATCAAGTCATTACGATCAGATCGTGGTGGCGAGTACCTCTTTGGAGAGTTTAGGGATTATTTATCAGAGGTTGGGATTGTATCCCAATTGACTGCACCTGGAACGCCCCAACAGAATGGTGTAGCCGAAAGAAGGAATAGAACTCTTATGGAGATGGTTAGATCAAGATGAGTTATTCAGATTTACCAGATTCATTTTGGGGATATGCCTTAGAGACTGCAGCTTATATTTTGAACTTGGTTCCTTCTAAGTCAGTACCGCTTACTCCCACAGAGCTGTGGATTGGGCGTAAGCCTAGTCTGAAACATGTTCGCATTTGGGGTAGTCCAGCACATGTGCTGAACGGGAAAGCAGATAAGTTGGAATCTCGTACAGAAGTACGCTTGTTTGTAGGCTATCCAAGAGGAACGAAAGGAGGTTTATTTTATAGTCCTAAGGATCAGAAGGTCATTGTTAGCACCAATGCCCGATTCTTAGAGGAAGACTACGTGATGAACCATAAACCCACAAGTTGAGTTGTTCTAGAAGAACTGAGACGTGAGACACCAAGTACTTCAGTACCAACAGTACAAGAGGACGAACCACAAATAACTGCACAACGTGTCACAAATGTTACACCACAACCGATAGTGCCTCGTCGTAGTGGGAGGGTGTGATACAACCTGATAGATATATATTCTTGGGAGAGTCATCAGACTTGTCCCTGAGGAACAAGATTATGATCCCTGTACCTACAATGAAGCATTCCAAGATAAAGATGCAGAGTCTTGGCAAAAAGCAATGATATCTGAAATAGAATCTATGGATTCTAATCAGGTCCGGAGCTTGTAGAACCACCCGTTGGTGTAAAAGCCATTGGATGCAAGTGGGTCTATAAGAGAAAAAGGGATCAGACGGTAAGGTTGAAACCTTTAAAGCTCGGCTTATAGCAAAAGGTTTTACTCAAAAGAGGGTATCGATTATGAGGAAACCTTTTCTCCTGTAGCCATGCTTAAGTCTATTCGGATTCTTTTATCTATTGCAGCTCATCTCGATTATGATTTGGCAAATGGATGTCAAGACAGCTTTCCTTAATGGAAGTCTTGGAAGACATCTATATGAAGCAACCAGACGGGTTCATTGAAAAGGGCCAGGAGCATCTTGTTTGTAAGCTCAAAAAGTCCATTTATGGACTTAAGCAAGCTTCCAGATCTTGGAACATCTGTTTTGATCAGGTGATAAAATCCTATGATTTGATCAATGTCAGGATGAATCATGTGTATACAAAAGTGTGACGGAAACGTGGTGGTGTTCCTAGTACTTTATGTCGATGGCATCTTGCTCATTGGAAACAATGTGAAGGTATTTTCTGATGTAAGGGTATAGTTATCCAAACAGTTTGATATGAAGGACTTGGGAGAAGTAGGTCACATCCTTCGGATCAAAGTTCTACGAGATCGCAAGAAAAGGATGTTGGGCTTATCCCAAGCTTCCTATATCGATACTGTACTAACTCGTTTTAGTATGCAAAATTCTAAGAAAGGTTTCTTACCTTTTAGACATGGAATTGCTCTATCAAAGAGCAGTGTCCGAGGACACCTAAAGAGATAGAGAACATGAAGGCAGTTCCTTATGCTTCAGCAGTAGGAAGCTTAATGTATGCAATGCTATGTACGAGACCAGACATCTGCTTTACCGTAGGCATGGTCAGCAGATATCAGTCTAACCCAGGACAAGAGCACTGGACTGCCGTAAAGCATATTTTGAAGTACCTGTTTGGGACTAAAGAGTATATGCTAGTTTACCAGGCAGATAGTGTTCCCTTAGGTATACTACTCAGATTTTCAGTCAGATAGGGATTCCAGGAAATCTACCTCAGGTTATGTGTTTACTTTGGGAGTTGGAGCCATTGTGTGGAGAAGTATCAAGCAAAAATGTATTGCTGATTCCACCATGAAGCCGAGTATGTGGCAGCCTCTGAGGCACCAAAGAAGCGGTTTGGCTCAGAAACTTTCTGTTAGACTTGGATGTGGTACCTAGTTTGCCTAAGTCTTTACACTTTATTGTGATAGTTGTGCCGTGGCAAACTCGAAGGAACCACGAGCCCAAAGACAGGCAAACACATTGAGCGTAAGTACGACCTGATACGAGATTTCGTAAAGAAAGAAAAGTTGCTGTGATCAAGATAGCATCAGCCGACAACCTAGCTGATCCCTTTACAAAGAGCTTACCAGCTAAGGCTTTTGACAGTCATGTTAAGGGAATGGGAGTCAGATGTGTAGCAGCATGGCTTTAAGTATAAGTGGGAGATTTGTAACAGTATACTGAAAATCAATGCTTTGAGTATAAGTGGGAGATTGTTAGGGTTATATACTAAAAGCATCACTTTTGTAGTAACCTTATTTCCTTAAATTTTGAATGAGAATCATATGGGCAAACGTTTGCATATTGTATTTGTTGCAAGTTTAATGCAAATGTCTGATATTCTATATTGTAGATAATATGGTGTGTGGTGTCACACAGAAGATCATATTATCAGTTTTATATGGAGTATAAATAGTTCACAACCTAGATGGACTTGGACAATCTATTGGAAAGGTTGTAGTGTAATATGGTATTAGTCTATCTTGACTATAGGTTTAAACTAGTACACTTTGTGTGTATTGAACAGGACCACTTGAGGTTGTTCTCTTTGTACTGACTACATAAGAGAACAAACACCTCTGTTATTATGGATGCTTGTACTCTTAATCCTGATATAATAACAGAAATGTATATGCAATGTGTATTACTTTGACTCATAAAAGAGTGAGACTCATTATGGATCAACAACCTCTATGAATTGGGTAATAACATTGTATGTATGATGGACTGTTGATTATGAATGGAATCCATGTCCCGATACATCGGGTTGATGATGTCCTCTTAAGGAGCTCATAAGGATTGTCATATAAACCCTGCAGGTGGATTATATCCGACAAGACAAATAAAGTTGAGTGGTACTACTTAAGGATAAAAGATGTCGAATCAATATAGTTGTCAGTAACTTAATTTGATCGACGGACATACGATATCTTAACATGGGGAGCCAAACGAGCATATAATAAAAGAAGCCGACAAACATAATTTGGGATTAGGGAGGTAGTGCAACAATAGCTCATTAGTGGACCGAGCTATTGTTAATGGGCCTGGATTGTGTGTTCGGGCTGAACACGGGATATCCAGATCCGTTAGGAGGCCTAACCCTAATTTCTCCTCATGGTCCCTGTCGTAGCCTATATATATCCTCTATTCTCTGGCCGCCAGATTACTTATCAGAAATCTGAAATTTTCTCTAAATTCGTGATTCACGTAAGGAGAGAAAGAGAGTGGTGCCAAGGAGAAGAAAAAGTTGGAAGATCGTCGCCCACACGACATCCAACTCGAGGAAGGAATACGTGCAGAAGATCTTGGGGTCGTCCGTTCGAGATTGCCAGGAATTACTTGTCTCCTTTCCGCCGTAGGTATAATTTGTGAACCCTAGTTTTCGCCTATGAAGGGTTAGAACACGTACTAGATCTGTTTAACTTTCTATCGATCAATATGCACACCAAAGGAAGGGTCATGGGAATCCCCAGTTCCATCATATATATATATATATATAATAATATAATATTGAAGCAGCAATTATTTATAATAGTTGCCTTACAACTCGGCCAGAAGGCCCTAAGCCGTCCCAAAGGGACAAACCCCGACTTGAAGACCTCCAGTCCCTCTACTCCCAACCCATAGGCGCTGCTCTCAGTCCGAAGGCCCACTCTATAGTTGCACTCGGTCCATACTTGCCGGCTTGCACTTTAGCCTGTGGTTGCATCAGCCCACGTCCAATCCGACCTGAGGGCATGCATTATGGTATGCTGGCCCACGTTTGGCCCAAAGGCTTGCTCCACCAATGCGTGCTCATATCCCATACTTGTTCGTAACAAAACCTGTCATGACCCACTCCAAAATAATTGGATTCAAATCAGACATGTCCAGCCTACGCCATTGACAAAGTAATAATAAGCTGTCTAAACCTCAGGATTCGTCCACATGCAATAATGAATCATACTCATCACCACACAACACCACCACATTCTACTATCTTTTATTACACCTTTTATAATAAGTATCCGGAGACGAATTTGATTAAAAGTAAAGGCAACCTCAACATGTACAGTCGTCCACTTAACCTCATAATACAACATCAAATTGACTATATGAAATCAATATAAGAAATGACTAAATCTCGTGAATGATCCCTAAAGATGATTGCTACTATATATATATTTATACACACACACCACACCCACACACACACACACACACACACGCACACATATATATATATATATATATATATTATATATATATATATATATATATATACCATAAGGAGTAGCAGCAACAATAATGTGCCAATTCCTTCGATCCTCCTCTGGCATCCATCGGATAATATGACCAAAGGTAAGGGGTCTATGGCCCCCTATAGGTGCAACTACTGTTGACAAGGGTTGGACTACTATGGTGGGGCATGAGTCCAATAATAACTCATGCCATGTGATTATAGCACCTATCATTGTTGTTCAGTCTAAGACACAAGGAGGTGGAAAAGGCCATCAAGTCACTACAACAAAAATGGTTAATAACAACACTTTTTTTATGAAACATTGTAAATATATGTCATTAATTTTTTTATAATGACATTTTTGCTAAATGTGTCATGGTAATAGATAGATATTTCTCATTGATGACACTATTTTAAAACTGTCGTGAATATGTATTCAACAGCACCATTAAAATGTCATCTAATTTTAAAAGGATAAAAAGACTACATTTTTATATCATCCTAAATTAATTCCCCCCCTTTTGTTTGGCACCCTCCCAATTATCTTGTTCCCACAATCATCTCTCAGACTTCTCTATATTTTTTATATTCTCTCACAAAGGCTTCTCCTTTTTTTAATCACCTCTTCCTCTCTAATCTGTGTTCGAAGGAGAGAAGGCAAGTGGTCTAGCTACTTGGTTGTATTGGTGTGACATCTTGAGGCCGAGCTAATGCAAGGGGTTGGTCGAGGTTATCCCAAAAGTGATGGAACTGGGGATTCCCAGGACCCTTCTTTTGGTGTGCGTATTGATCGATATAAGTTAAACAGATCAAATACGTGTTCTAATCCTTCATAGGCGAAAACTAGGGTTCACGAGTTATACCTGCGGCGGAAAGGAGACAAGTAATTCCTGGCAATCTCGAGCGGACGACCCCAAGATCTTCTGCACGTATTCCTTCCTCGAGTTGGACGTCGTATTGCGACGATCTTCTAACCTTTTCTTCTCCTTGGCAGCACTCTCTTTCTCTCCTTACATGAATCACAATTTAGAGAAAATTTTAGATTTCTA